>JADRCD010233211.1:0-27042 GCA_019843815.1 Montemys delectorum | reverse complement strand
TTTTTTTTTTTTTTTTTTTTAAAAACCCTTCTCTCTGTCTCCTCCACATGCAGGTAATGTCATAGGTCACCATCAAGAGCCCTCCTCCCATCCAATTCTCCAGCCACTGTCCCTGCCTGGACCATCAGTGGATTCTTGGGTCTCATGGCCTCTGCGAGGAAGTAGATAATGAGGGAAGTTGGTCTTTATTGCCAAGCTGTTGGCTCTACAGCCAACTTTCTAGGTCTGTGAATCCAGCCCTTGGTCAAAGCAAGCTGTAGGTTCAGGCACAGCTAAAGGCCAGCCCTTCAGCATTCCAAGCCCATTCCGCGTCTTCTGCATTTATATTGGTTTGTTGTTATATTGGTCTTTACCTAGATGTCTTTCCCTCCTCCCTAAGGGACTTTGATCTATTCTTCCCACTATGGGAATGGATTCCCTTGCCTAGCTCCAGGGGTGGGAATGACTTCTCTGCCAAACAGAATACGAATTGAAAAGCCTAACCACTCTTGGCAAGTTCTGTAAACTCGGCAAGGACCCCATAGCTCCCAGGTATGATGGATGCTTATCCAAAGCCATTTGTCTCTTTAACTTCCCAGCTTACCTGACCTAGGACCTGAGAAACTTGCGCTCATTTGCTCTCCCCAAACCTGGCGCTTGTGCTGGCTGGTGGACTGGCACAGTGAATGTGAAATAAGTTTGTATTTTGGCTGTGTCTAGACAGGTTTGACAGCATTCACCTCTTAGGAAAAGATGGCTCTCGTGACTTCAAGTGTAGCCCTTTCCTACTGTCTCAACTGGTCCCACCTATTCCTAGGCTGTTGTATTTTCCTTTAAATGGGCCACACACTCTGTGCATGAGCTTCTCTCTCCTATGTAGTGATGACAGGAGAGGAGGTGTGATGGTCTTCTTGTTCAGAGAGGAGACCTGGAGGCCTACGATGGGTAGAGGTCTAGGTGGTCTAAGGGCTAAGTTGCCTAAAGTCTAAGGTTCTTGAAGCCTGGGAAGCCAGAGGTCTCTGGAGCCTGAGGTCTAGGAGCAGTGTTGGGCAAATGTGGTTTGGTCCTGCTGAACACACTCAAGGTTGTTGGCTCAACAGAAGCTGCAGCTGTGCCTTGGTGAAGGGTTCCTAATGGCTCCCATGCCTTCAGCACAGGGATGTTAGTCTGTGCTTCAGTCGCAAGGCATGAGATGCTGGGAACATGGAGTGGAGTGGAGTGGAGTGGAGTGGAGTGGAGTGGGTAGAGAATGGGGAAGCCTAGTTTTGAAACCACGAGTGTCAAGTCTGGAAGCGAATCTGAGTCAACTGAGATGCAACTAAGAATGTATCATCCAGGGGCTAAAGAGATGGCTCAGCAGTTAAGAGCACTGACTGCTCTTCTAAAGGACCGGGGTGCAATTCCAACCACCCACACGGCAGGTCACAACTGCCTGTAATTTGAGGGATCCAACACCCTCATACAGACGTACATACAGGCAAAACACCAATGTACATAAAATAAAAGAAAATTAAAAAAGAATGTAACCCCCATGTAACTGTAATAGTTGTTAGCTGTCAACTCGATAGACTCTATGGCCACCTGGGAAATGGACCTCTGAGCATGCCAAATCATGGGAATTGCTTACATTAGCTGAGGAGACTCATCTTAATTTGAGTGGGATCTGGGTTGTAAAAATGGCAGAAAGTGGGGCTGGCAAGATGGCTCAGTGGGTAAGAACCCTGACTGCTCTTCCAAAGATCCTGAGTTCAAATCCCAGCAACCACATAGTGGCTCACAACCACCCGTAATAAGATCAGATGCCCTCTTCTGGTGTGACTGGACAGCAACAGTGTACTTATTTATCTATAATAATAAATAAATCTCTGGACTGGAGTGAGCAGGGACTGAGTGAGTGGGGCCAACTGGAGTGAGCAGAGGTCAGAAATTCAATTCCCAACAAACACATGAAGGCTAACAACCTTCTGTGCAGCTACAGTGTACTCATATAATAAAATAAATAAATAAATAAATAAATAATCTTAAAAAAAATAAGGCAGAAGGTGGGCTGAGCACTAGCAAGCATTTATTGCAGTTTTTTGACCTTGGAACGCAGTGTGACCAGCTGCTTTAAGCTCCTGCTGCCTAGGCGTCCCAGCTGAGATGGGCTGAACGTTGAACTCTAAGCCTAAGAGACCCTGTTTTCTCTTATGTGGCTTTGGTCAGTGTATTTGATCAAAGCAATGAGAAAGTAACCAAGTCAGCAACTATGCGGGAAGCGTGCTGAACTCGAGATGAGAAACTGTGGCTGAGGTGGTGAAGATAGGGGCAGGAAGGGGCCCCGCCTTCTCCCAGACGCGGCCTCAGGGCTGGAGAGATGGCCGGCTCAGCAGTTAAGAGCGCACACCACTCTTGCAGGGGACCCTGGTGTGATTCTCAGCACCCACATCAGGCAGCTCACGACTGCCTGTAACTCTAGCTCCAGGGGGCCCGATGTCCCTGGGCTCTGAGGGGACATGCCCTCACAGATACATACTCAGCACACAGATACAGGCACACATGTAGTTAAAATAATAAAAGTAGATATTAAAAAACATCAGTGTAGGGGGCTGGTAAGATGGCTCAGCAGTTAAGAGCACTGACTGCTCTTCCGAAGGTCCTGAGTTCAAATCCCAGCAACCACATGGTGGCTCACAACCATCTATAATGAGATCTGATGCCCTGTTCTGGAGTGTCTGAAGACAGCTACAGTATTATACTTACATATAATAAATAAATAAATAAATAAATAAATAAATAAATAAATAAATCTAATCCCCCCCACAAAATATCAGTGTAGTCAAAGAAAAGAAAGAGCCTTGAAATAGCACATTAAAGGAAGCTAAACATAGTAACGACTGTTAGATGTGAAATTCCTAAGCCTTTCAGCATGCTCAAGGACTTTTACAGGACAGGGATGACCTGTGATCCAGTCAGAGATGCTATATCTAGAGCCACATCCACTGCCATCATGGGAGAGCTCTGCACCCTGGACTACAATATAGACTCAGGACATCACTGACTGGAAAAGATCCAGATATAGATCTTGTGTGATTTAGGAGGGAAGTGTGTGTGTTCTGGGGTTAGGAGAAGGCACTTGACAATTGTGGAGATAAGTTAACTCACAGGGTACCCAGGAGTCCTTGTTTCAATGAACCATTTACACTTAAAGGTTTCAAGTTTGAAATCAGTTTCAAACGACAGGTTAAAAAAATGTGCTAGGCTGGGGAGATGACTGAGTGACTGCTGAGCATTGTGTGTGTGTGTGTGTGTGTGTGTGTGTGTGTGTGTGTGTGTGTGTATAAGACCTGTAAGTCTCAGTGGTTGTTCTCTGGACTCCGACCCATGCCCATCATAGAGCAACTTCCTCATTCCCAGGAACATGGTGGGAAGACCTCTGTACTCCACCCTCAGAACACGTGGACTCGGGAACTCACAAAGCATGAGGATGGGGAAACTGAGGCTGGTGGTCAGGTAATCTCACAGCTCCTGGCTAAACCCATAGCTTTTAAGGGTCTGTCTAGGGCTGGGCAGTGGTAGCACATGCCTTTAATACCAGCATTTGGGAGGCAGAGGCAGGCAGATTTCTGAGTTCGAGGCCAGCCTGGTCTCGAAAAGGTCTGTCTAACCAAGGTACAGCACCCACATTGTGCCCACATGGAAGCCCCATAGGTTTATCATCTAAATTAGGGCACAGCATGGTATGTATGGGTGGTCTGTTTCCTCCCAAATGAAGATTCTCTGGGTGGGGTAACCCAAGATGGAGTTATAGCCACTGGGCTTCCACTCCAGGGCTCAGCCTTGGTCAAAGGGAACTCATTGCCTCCTGATAAGATACCCCTGGCTTCTGGCTTGAGACTGGCCTGGGCTGCCTGGCGGGTCAGGTCCCCTTGGCTCTGTTCTTCCATTATTCTTATTGGAGAACTGGCTACCTGCCTCCCCCCTACACCCCCATAATATTGTTTTCCTCATTCTGACCTTTTTGAAGCTGGCTAGACTCCCCCCCCGCCCCCCCGCCCGCATCCCTCCTGTCGGGGCAAGCTTTCAGTAGCTGAATTCATGGTTAAGAATGCTCAGTGTCTGGATGTTCCTCCCTGTGCCTGGCTTGTATTTCATGGTCTTAAAACGGGAACTTGGAGAACGAAACAGCACTGTTTCTACCTCAGTCAGCAGAATCCTTGGCCCTGACCTTGCCTTGAGTCCTGCAAGGCCCGTGAGAAATGATCCTGCAGTTAGAAACAGCCATGGGCCAGACAGGCAGTTAGCAAGTGTGAGCATCTGGTGACACACTAACCACAGTTTACCTGAGCCCCAGAGAGTGCACCTGTTTACACGGGAGGAAACTGAGCCCAGTGCCTCCATCACCTGGACAGTCAGGCAACTAGAAGCATCAGAGCCCAGATAGACATTTGGGTCTAGGTTTTCATGTCCTTCCCTTTCCGACTGGACCAAATTGCACTGCTTCCCTGACACACCCATGCAGGATGCCCCAGGCCTGCCATCCTTGCTTCTGTCTTAGAAGAGAAGGCGCGCCACCTTCCTGGCTTGTTTCCATCCCTCAGCCTTCAAGGTCTCACTGGGGTTGTCAGGCATTCTGGGTGCCCTCCCTGGGTCCTAGGCCTCTGGAGCCGACTGTGCCGCCAGACATCCACGAGAACGAGGCTTTGAGTTCTGGAGGCTGCCCACAGTTGCTGCTTTTCTCTACTGGGCACTTTTAGGTAGGAGTCAGTTGCACTTACAGCCTAGCCCTGTCTCCTGCCCTGTAGACCACACACAAGATCCCTGGCCCCCAAAAGACCAGCTCTTCCTGACCCAGCACTTCTCTATGACGACATAATCACCATGCAGCTTTATCCACATGTGCCTTCTGCCCTTCAGGAACTCCAATCATTTTCTCAGTTGCAGGACACATACTGGTCTTACACAAAAGAAGAGCCTCCAACCTGCGGCCTCTCCCAGGCCCACGTGGGAAGCAGGCTAGGATGCAGGAACCTTATTCTACATTCCAGTGCCATGCCAAACAACTCTTTTCTGTTGCCAGAGGGCCAGCTGGGCTGCTCATCCATAAGGAACTTGAAGAGAAAGAGGCCCTCTCAAGCCATCTCAGGCATTGAATCTGCTGGTGCTGGGC
This sequence comes from Montemys delectorum, assembly GCA_019843815.1. Taxonomy (NCBI): domain Eukaryota; kingdom Metazoa; phylum Chordata; class Mammalia; order Rodentia; family Muridae; genus Montemys; species Montemys delectorum. The sequence continues at coordinate 21,914 of JADRCD010233211.1, read as the reverse complement.
ACAGGGGTGAAATGATGGGCACAGCTTGTCCCTAGTATCTTCAAGTCCCCATGTGTGGCTCTGACTCACTAGAACTTTGGCTTCTCTCCCATAAAGAAGCTGGGCCCAGAGAGATAACTGACTTGTTCCAGGTCTTACAAGTGGTAAGGGGCAGACTAGACATCACAAGGTCACAACGGTGGTTCTCTTTTTCATGTGCCATGGTTGCCAAGTACAACTACACACATGGCTGCCTGCACACCCAGCTGAAGGGCTGGGTGCAGGATGAACTCCAGCTAGCATTTATTCCCTGTGGAGCATGGGTTCTTCTGCCAGTGTACCTAGAGGTGCGCTGTGGCAAAGTGGCTACAAATGGGTCCCCATGATTCTACTACCTCTCTTCTTTCCTTCCTCCCCGCACCTGTGCAATGTGACTTTGGAGCTTTTTCCATCCAAAGGGGACATGTGTTTTACCCCTTGAATCTGGGTTCATCTTGTGACAAGGCAGGCCAATGCAGGGTGGCAAACTGTCATGATTATCAGGCCCCAACAGGCTCTGCTCACTACCCTGGACTCCAGCTGGTCATGGGCATAAGCTGGGGCCAACATAGTGGAGGATGTTATGGCCGGAAGTCCATCCAGATAGACTACATCCAGGTACCCACCAACAGATGGGCCTGGTCATCTTTCCTCAGCCACTTCTGTTGACTTTGGTGAGTACAGACCAGCTTCTCTGTGGTCTAGTGAGCTACTGTCAACACTTTCGGAACCTGCCCCATCCAAGTTCACACGTGCTAAAGTCAACATTATTCCTTAAAAAGGTGACTCTTTTAGAAGTGGGGTCATTGCAGATATGGTTGGCTGAGATGAAATCCCACTGGAGTAGGGCAACACTGATCCACTGTGGCCTGTGTCCTCATAAGAGGGAAATGTGGACACAGAGAACACACAGGAGATTGGTGAATGGAGACTGCTGTGGTTTCAGACTTAGAGACGAGGCTGGGTCAGATCCTACTCAGTGCCTGAAAGGAGCACAACCCTGCCCCACTTGGATCATGGACTCCCATCCTCCACCATTGAGGCTCTGTGGTTCTGTGTGTGAGTCACCATGTTTTAGCATTCCCTGCAAACTCACAGGGCACCTTTTCCTAATGTGCATGAGCACAGGCATGGCTAGTTCATTGACTGTCTTGAAGGCACTGGGAGGCACCATTTTCTTCCTCGCCCAGGTCACCCTGTGGTGTGCCCAGGAATGCCTCCTACTCTCATCCTGCCTTAGTTCTGTTGGGAGACCAAGCCAGCTCACCTGGATTGCCGAGAGCCATGGAGTCGTAGATGAGCTTGCAGGTCTTCAGCAAGATGGAGATTTTCTTCCCTGGTGAATAGGCCTTATGCATGCTGGTCAGCTTCTGCAGGATCTTCTCCATGACAGCCACCTCAGGCACGCTGGTGGTCACGCCCAGGTCGGTGGTGGTGGTGGCCAGGATCACCAGCTGGTTCTCCTTGAGCTGCTGCAGTGAGCCGTCCCGGGTGTGGATCTCCAGCAGGCTGGAGTTGATGGCCTCCTTCAGGGGCTTCAAGACACACTTGTACAAGGCTGACTCCACAATGGCCTCTGTCAGGGTAAGCGCACAAAAGTGAGAGGAGCAGCTACAGGAGCCTTCCCACCCAGCCCTGTTGCCCAGCAGTACAGCCTTTCCACCCCCGGTTTCTACTTAGCCCTGACACACAAGTCACTCTACAGGTGCACTGGCACCAGAACCTCTCATATCTAATATCCTGGTTTCTCCAATGCAGTGTTCTTCCCAGGGCTAAGAGCAGAGCCTGCCTGTAAGCACACATTTCAGAAGGCACTAGACATACTGAGGTTATGCAGTGTACAATCTGGACAGCTGTGGCCTAACCTAAAGGCAGAATTAATCTTAATGCCTGTTGCATTTCTCGAATCTAGGAGATTTGCTTGCATCGTCACTGATACATGCATTCCTTGCCTGCACTGCTCCTTCAACCTGCCAGGCGTGCCTTTGCCCCTGGACTTGTGCATCTCATGCTCCCCTAGCTTGCCCTTCACCAAATATTACCATTACTATTAAGCTCAGTCCTGCTCAAACTGTGGGATGGGAGTTAAGGAGCTTGGATATCATAATAACTCTGTAACGTGGATGCCATGATGCCCCTCTAACAATAGACAAGTTGGGCTCTGATGGGGCCTGTGGAGGCTAAGCATGGCTTTGACTTATAGCTGCTGCTCTGGGTGACAGGTGGGAACATTCTCTGGAATGGCTCCATCCCTTGACTATTAACCCAACAAGAGAGAGCCTGAAGTCCTTATCTCTCCAGGAGGGAGGCTGGACAGCTTTTCTCTCTTATAGAGGTCTGGCTGGAAGCTAGTCTTGTGCCTCCTTCTGCCCCTTCACCAGGAGAGCACAAATTACCTGTCTCTCACCCAACTTTGTGGAGAATCTGTCCTGACAGCTGGCCACCCAGGGACAGCTGTCATCCCACTGCTTCTGACAAGTCTGGTTCAGGCTTCCTTTGCTTTGCCCAGGATCACCTACACTAGTGACAGTTCATATCTAGTGTCAATCTCATCGGATCTAGAAACCCTTTGGAGACAATCTATGGGTGTGTCTGAAAGGGAATTTCAAGATTAGCCTAATGCTGGTGGAAGACCCACCCTAAATGTGGGCAGCAGGATTCCATTCTGGCCTAGGCTCCTAGAATGAACAAAGAACAAAGGAGCTGAACACCAGCATTCATCTCTGCTTCCTGACTGAATGCAGGTGCCTCTTGCTCCTGCAGCCCTGCCTTCCCCCTCACAGCCGATTGTATCCTCAAACTTGAAACAAAATAAATCTTTTTTCCCCCCCCTCATGCTGCTTTGTCAGATATTTTGTTACAGTAGCAGACTGGTAACTAATATAACTGGCCCTGCCTGGAGCCATTACTGGATAGCTCTGGATCACCATCCCTCTTTATAACTCTCTCCTCATGCCCTTCCCTTCCAGGCCAGGTCCTCAGCCTGAGGTGCACAGCCTGGCATGAGGGGCCTCCATGTTCTTCTATGCCCGTTCATAGTTTTCTGCATGCTGCCTGAGATCTTCCTTGGGCACAATCTATTTTAGTTTCACGGCTGTTTGTGTGTTGCTGGGTTCCAGACATCTGTCTTCAGCCCTCGTTCTCCCCAGACTGTAGACTCAGCCTCAGCAGCTTCCACCCATCCCCTCCTGGATGTCTAGTGAGGTAGGAGGCCATCTTTCTGACATAGAACCCCAGGGCTTCTCCTGGTGTGGGCTTTCGGGCTTGTAGCTATGCCTCCCAGGTATGCTTATACTGGCTCTTAGCTATCCTGAGACATACGAGGCCAGCTACGTTTTCACCCATTTCCGTGGACTAGATCTGTGCCCAGTGTTTCATTGTGCTGCCTGCCTCCTGCCCAACCCTCTTGCCTCCAGAGCATCTTGTCATGACTATAGCTCTGCTCGCCTCTAGTTTCTCTGTTCCTACTCAGCTCAAGGACCAGAGCTGTGCCGGATACACGTGAGGCCCTGGCATTCCTGCCTTGAGCCTGCCACAGCCTGGTCCCTTGCAGAAACGCTAAATCTCAGGAGTTGTGATGCTGTGACCCTCCCCTCTCCCCAGGCCTCCAAATGCCACTTCCTGCCTTCTTTACACGTATGTCAACTTCCTTCATGGCTTCTTGGCTTTCTTAAAGATTACCTGTCATTTGTCAGAATAAGAGCTTCCTGAGGGCAGGAGGGGCGTATGATTAGCTAGCTTGCTGCCATGTTTTTCCCAGTATAACAGGTGGAGGTATAGAGCTGACGGATTACTTATATAACTCATTTCCTCCCCAGAGAAGCTCTGTCGGGCAATGCTTAGGTCTCTGGGACATGATAACTGTTAGTGGAAAAAGTCAGGGGTTTGTGTGTGTGGCCTTCGCATGCACCACCCAGAGCATCCTGCCCAGGTGAGCCCTCCATCCCTGGTGGGGTAGACACATAGCTATAGCCTTCTGAAGAGACAACTGCCAGCCTTAAACTTCAACATACCACCTGTTACCTTATCACTGGACCCTAATAAGGTGGTGGGGCAACTATATCTGTTCTCAGGAGATATCCATCCATCCAAGCTCATTTTCCCCAGGGAAGGTAATACTTGACACTCTTTTTTTCCTAGGACCTCTCACTATAAGCCATCATCCTGAAGTATCTCAAAGCATCCTTTTTTGAGTCCAGAACTGATGTTCTTTATGACTGGGAAGAGGAGGAGGAGGAGGAGGAGGAGGAGGAGGAGGAGGAGGAGGAGGAAGAAGAAGGAGGAGGAGGAAGAGGAGGAGGAGGAGAGTTAGAAAAGAAGGAGGAGGAGGAGGAAGAGGAGGAGAAGAAGGAGGAGGAGAAAGAGGGGGAGGAAGAGGAGGAGGAGGAGGGAGAGGAAGAAAGGCTTAGGACCATAAGGAGGCAGTGCCTGGAGGGATAGCAATGTTTATAAGGTAATTCCAAAATCTCTCAATATGCTTTTTTTGTTTTGTTGTTTTTCTTTGTTAGACAGGGTAGCCCAGGCTGACCTCCAACTCACTATGTAGTTGTGAATGGCCTTGATCCTCCTGCCTCCACTTTTCAAGTGCTGGGACTACAGGGAGGTGCTATGATGCCCAGTTATATAGCACAGTGGTCTGCCTGAATCTTTTCATTGTTTATACAGACATGTAGGCGGCTGCAGGGGAAAAATCAAACCTATCATCACGGAGGTTTGAGGCTGGTAGGGGAGGGGAGGGCTGGTGGGCTGTTTGCCAGGAGTCAGGAAAGTTGGCTCCCTGGAGCTGACACCCTAGAAGTGGTGCCTGAGACAGGGATTTGGGCCCCGGAGGTCTGTGGCACAGTCGGGGAGGAAGAAGAAAGAGGGCAGAAGGCAAAGGGGCTCCAGAAGCTGTTCCGTGTCCAGGGGCCCCTAAATGTATTTGTATACCGTTCTCCCTCCCTCCCGCCGTCCCAGCTGCCACTGACCGAGTTCCTCCTCCGAGTGCAGGGCGGGTTCCACCAAGGCTTTGAGTTCGGTGCTCTGCAGCAGGTAGCTTTTGAGCTGGGTCATCATGGTGCGGATCTCCTGCAGCATCTCGGTGCTGGATGCCTGGCGGGCCATCATCTCCAGGCTGTACACCTTGTAGTCCTGCACTAGGCTGCCAAAGTAGGAGCTCTTGTCTTGTGCCAACTCCACCACCTTCTTATACAGCTTGCGGTCGTTGGAGAGGAAGGCATGGAAGACGCTGGCGAAGCTGACAAAGCTGAGGCGATGGCGGGCCTTGTCCAGGATCATGGAGGGCTTCTTCTTCACGTTGGGGCTGCTGAACTCCAGCTCTTCCTCCGCACTGCTGGTTGAGTAGGAGTCCTGGTCAGCGGCTGAGGCAGGCACCCCCAGGCTGTCTGAGAGTGAGGCCTGGGAACCCTTGAACTCTGGAGAGTTACGGGGACCGGCGCTGGTCTGGACTTGGAGGTGCTGCATCCCAGCTTGCCGGGCAGGACTCAAGCCTTCCCAAGATGCACCAGGCGCCGGTTTCTCAGAGGGTGCCTCCTGTACGGGGCTCTCCAAGGGACTGAGAAGGCTTGAGGCCAGCTGCCTGGAGACCCGCTTCTTTCTTGGCGGTGGTATGGGAGGTTGTTTGGCCTTCCCAGGAGGCACTGGTATGCTGTCAGCATGGCTGGCTTTGACCTCTGTGTCCCGGTCTTGCTCCGTGGTCCTTGGAGGCCTGTCCCCAAGGCTACTTAAGGTGCTCTGGGGAGGAAGGTTGAGAGAGGCTGTCCTAGAAATGCCTGAGTAGTCCCTGTCTGTTGAAGTCCCCACATTCTGGCTTTCCAGAGATACCCTCTCAGAAATGCGCCTCCTGGGAGGAGCTGCTGGAAGAGCCTTCTTCAGGGGTAATGGATGGGGAGGGGCTTGGTGCAAGGGGCTGAGAGTTGTCCCGGGTTTTGTCTCTTCCTCTCCAAAGGGCCCCAGGCCTACAGCTGGACGTGGGAGACTCTCACAGGCTGTCATAGGTGGTTGGTTTGAATGACCAGGGGGGCCCGGTGCATGGGGTGCAAGGTGAGAGGTGGGCGTTAGGGGAGAGTTGGGCAAAGGACCAGCAGGAGGTACAGGAGGCACAGGAGGCCGTGCAGGGCCAGTAGGAGGAACAGCAGGTAATGGGGGTGGAGGTGGGGGACGACGTGGGGACCCCTTGGAGGTGGGTGAGGTAGCATCCGGCGTGGCAGGCGCAGGGCGTGGAGGGTAGCTGCCAGTAGGCAGTGGAGGTGGATCAGCCGGTAGAGCGCAGTCCTCGATGAAAATAGGATTCACAAACCACAGGCGGTCATTTCCCACCGAGAGCTCGATTTCACAGGAACAATTTGAGTAATGGGTTGTAGGCCGGAGGCTGGAGGATGCAGGGGTCCCAGGGGCTGGGCTTCTGAGTGGCTCTGTAGGGCCTCTTGAAGAGTTCAGCGAGGAGTCCCAGAAACCTGAGCAAAACAGCAGACAGTTAGCCCTGTTTCTCCCTCTAGAAGTGGGGGAAGGGTCCTGGCTTTTGCGTAAGGTTGTTTTCCCTTCTTGGACTCAAACTTCTCCCACCACTTCCTGCCTGGAGGGGAAGTCCCCTGTGCACCCGCCAGCTGAGGGTGGAGCAGAGCTGCCGAGGGGCGGGCATGAGAGGCCCAGCTTCAGTTCTGTGCCCATGTGTTGAAGAACACCTGTGCTAGAGAGTACAGCGCTGGGGTGTCTGCAGCTATTCAGCTGGGTACCCCGGGAAAATTGCATCTTAGGTCTTGGTTTAGCTGTCTCCCCAATGGGTGTCTCAACAGTAACATCCCAGGGTGCTGGGAGGGAGCCATACAATAAAAGGGGAGGGACTAGAATTTACTATGGCCATTGCAGTTGGCATACACAGGAAAAGGGAACCAGAGAGTTCTGGGTGGTAGAACTGGTCCTGCCCACTGCTGGCTGCTATGACTTGGCAAGGTCTTGATACTGAGGAACTAAGCTAGTGGGCAGGTGAGGACACAGCTTCTACCTTTGAGCAAGCCCTGCCCTGCTGGGTATCTATCAACCAGTCTTCAAAGCCTTATCTGTGATGGAAGCCATCAGGCAAGGCCTGACTTGAGAGATCTTGGCCTCTGGGTACCATATCCCAGCAAACTCAGGGATGCTCATGGCCTTCCAAAAGATACAGGGCTACAATATGACTTCTGGAGAAAAGGTCACTCTGAGCTCATGAGAGTGGCTCCATATGGAGAGAAACATTGGACTCAGATCCTGCTCAGTGTGATCATTTTAAGGGAAGGAAGGGCATGAGCCAGGCTGGGGTGGGTTCCTGGGAGAATGGAGGACTCTTCTCCAATGGCTCCTCAATAAGACCACTATGCAAAGGAGTGCCAAGTATGACACCAGGGGGGAACAGTCAGGGTTTGTGTAGTAGACCAACCATGGGCTGTAGTTGTACTGGAACTGTCTTGGTGACTTCTGGTCATAGGTCTTGTCCCCACTTTACAGAGAAAAGCAAGTGACTCAGGGAAAAATGCATTCATCTGAGGTCACAGGGTGCGGAGGGTTGAACAGGTCAGCAGGGTAGCCCCTCACTGCACCACAGGCTTCTTTGGAGGAACTTGCCCCACTTCCTGCTTCAGTTGCTTTGCCTGCCAGCATGTGGCTAGTGGCTCATACCCCGTGTTGTAAGAACACAGCAAGTCCCTTTGTTTTTTCTTTGTGGTACTGGGGATTGAACCCAGAGCCTCCCACATACAAGGCAAATACTCTACCACAGAGATATCTTTCCCCCTCCCTCCCCCCGCCAAAAAAAGTTTTCAGACTGTCCTTGAACATTTAATCTTCCTGCCTCAGCTTCCAGAGTTGCTGGGATGACAGACCTGTACCATCAGGCACAGCCACCAGAGGCTCTATATCTTTCAGTTTACCAGATGGATGGTGGCAGGGGCATGCAGAGCCAAGTGTGAGCCAGTTCTAATGACACGGGCCTTGGCCACCTTGGTGGCCTGAGGTTGTATGTCCATCAATGTGAGCAGGGTACAAACTGGAAAGCAAGTGTGCCCTGTTCAACTGTCAGCGCCTCTCATGGAAGGGAGCATGGTAGTCACCATGGAACCTGGTTCTAGTCAGACTCTGCTGCACCTGACAGCCAGTCCAGGAGACCCAGCTGTCACCACAGTATCAAGATGGTGACCTTTCATGTGTCTTTTTAGCAATATGCAAACATCACAGCCACAGGGTAAGCCGGATCAGATTAGGTTTTCCCATGGCCCGAGGGCCACTTGTCATGACAGCCAGGCTGTGGCTTTGCCCTCCAAGATAGCATCTGACCCCTGAGTAACCCATTCTTGGCGCCCAGACACACAGCTGGTTTCACTCTGTTTTGGAATAAGCATCAGGAACACTGTACTCATGTCTATGAAAGCCCAGTACAGTGATCCTGTCCCCTTGAAGTCTCCCCGGCAAGAAGCATCAGGCAGCTGGGGTTACAGTCCTGATGGTGAACCATTCAGTGTTCCCAGTAAACCGAGCTCAGCTTCTCCTGGGCTCATGTCACATCCCTTAAGACATGCGGTTGAAGGACGAAGTCATAGGGTGACAGATGCCCAGAACTTCCCATCAATGCCCGAGCATGATTTCCCATCATTGCTTGCCTAGATCACTCAAGGCCTATGAGATCCACTCCCCACATATCTTTTCTGGAATTATCTACTGAGCCTTCATCTGCAGTCATTTCTTCTTGGGCATGACATATGCTGCCCTGTCCTTGGGTCTCAGCTGATGCTGTTCTCTGCTTAGAATTCTTTTCCTCCCCACCGGCTACTTCATCTTCAAAGACTCATCTTCAAAGACTAGAAGGTCAAGTATGGAGAGTAAATTTCCTGATGTGTGCAGGATGCCTATGTCTCTTAATCCTACTATGTATTCTGACTGCAGGGACCACCATCATGGACTGCTTTTCTATGCCTTTGTCTGAATGCTCCATCACACTCTGGGCTTCAGAAGGCAGGAGCGATGCTCCTCCCATGTGAGCATCTCTGGGATGATGCTCCAATGAATGAGCCAATGAATGGGCCAGGCGTGAGCACTCAACACTAGTGAGTCAACCAGCTTAGTCAGAGTGGTCCCCTCTAGGAGAGAGGGCACACTGGCAAGGCTAGCAGGCTACATGGGAACATCAGGGGGATGGGAGGATGAGGAGATGAGACACTGAGAGAAAGAGAGGTAAGGAGAGTGGAAAACTACAGATAGGGAAGGACTGACAGCCAGCCAGCTCATCACAGCTCTAGACCTGGTCCCTAGCTGGCACAGAGTAGAACACAGCTCTATATTTTGATAGCATCTCACCAGAATGGAACAGGCAATGGGGCTCAGGGAATAGATCCAGAGCTCAGAATATTGCTTGCCTGCCCCCAGGACAGGAATGATGGATTCACAGGGCACAGGCATCTAAGGCAATGCTACTTCCAGGGGAGGGTGATGCTGGGCACTGGCGAGGCCACATCTCAGGACCAGGGCCTGGGTAAAGGAAGCAGCACTGAGGCACTTCAGAGCTTTATGCTCGAAACAAAACAAAAAATAAGGAAGTTGGAAAGTCTCTCTGTGGCTGGCAGGGAGCCAAGGCTGGAGAAGCAGAACGTTGTGTCATGCAGTCCCAGTAGTTGGCAGAGCTGTGGGCACCATGGCCTGGTGGTACCATGCCAAGCTTTGGCTCGGCCACCCAAGTTCCAGTAAAGAAGGGCCTGTCCCTTTGATGGAGGGAGCTATTTTGCTGGTACCAAGGCTTTCTGAAGCTGGACAGCGGGTACCTCTTGCCAGCTTTGATACTTGCAGTACTTGGAGTACCTGGAATGTGCCAGGCTCTGGACTGTGGTGCCTGAGGGCAAAGTAAGGATTCACGAGCCATGGGAGTGGCTGGAAAGCCCAGGGAACTCGGGGAACACAGATTTTTGTAGCATCCGAAGGTGGGTTGTTGGACTTTCATTCCAAGTCAAGTGTTTTGTTTGGTGTGTATGTGGGCACACATGGGTGCACGTGTGTGCATGTGGATCTGAAGGACAACCTTGATTGTTTTCCCTGGGCACCATCCACCTTGCTGTTTGAGACTGTTTCTCATTGGTTTGGAACTCACCAAATAGCTAGTTTGGCTGGCCAGGAACCTACCTGTTTTTATCTCCTCCGTGGTGGGATTACAAGCACAGGCTACCATGCTTGACTTTTTTAGTGTGGGTTTGAGGGCTCAAATCAGATCCTTATGCTTGCACAGCGAACACTTTCCCAATTGAACTACCTCCCCAGTCCCTCAATCTCAAGAGTCCACTAACTAGGAAATATTCTCATTGTGTGCTATAAAGGAAAAAACAAAGTACACGCAGACCTGGGAGAACTACACAGCGCATGGCTTCCCTGTCTTTCAAACACTAAGTATCTATACACCTCAGGCATGGTTGACAGGCACCATATAGAATCATCTTCCCTCTTTGCACTTAGGATCAGTTGCACACATCTCAGTGCTGGATTCAACTCTGTGCGAGCTCTGTGGACCCTGCTGGCTGAGGCCCCTGTGCTCAGTACAGCATCCTTTATACCCTGCACTGCTCAATGCTGGTGCTTCCAAGTCTAAGCTTGGCCATTCTTGTGTTAACTCATGAACAAACACTCAAGAGCCACCCCACGGTGCTTAGCCTGCAAGAGAATAGCTTTGCTTTGGTGACATCATCCCTGTCCAAAGAGCAGGGCTTAGTCTCCTCATTAAAGCCAAACCCAAACCAAGTACGACAAGATGCAATCACTGACACAGAAGAAGGAAATACGCCTCAGAAAGCTAAGAATAATTGTGAGATCACTGGGCGCACTTGCAAACCCAGTACATCTGCCGCCGCCTAGATGCTTCTTAACGCTGGGTATAAGAAAAACAACTGAAAGTCACACATAGGCTCACACACAACAACAGCGAAAGGCAAAATGCAGAACTGTGTTTTTGCAGCCGTGGAGCGATTATGCATGATTTTCCAACCTTGGCTTTTTGTGGTCTTGTCAGTTAAAAAGAAACCCACACCGTGCTGGGATTTCATAAAAGGAGAAAGATGCCATAAAGAGAAGTGTTCAGAGGGCATGATGCAGAGGGAAAGCTTGCTGCTCTCCCTTCTCAACACCAAATCCAGCCTCCACTCCCTCGGCAATAGGACGCCATGTGATTTTCCACTGGACCTGGAGCAAGGGGAGGAGGGAGATGAAGAGCGGGAAGCAGTGAACAAGGCTGAAAGGATCAGACGGCAGTGGGTGCCGACAGAGGGCACAGAGGTCCCACTTAGAAAGCCCAAGTGTGAATCCAGCTCCAATCACATCCACTTACGGGAAGCCATGTAGTCTACCTCCCTCTACTATCTCAACCGGAACATCATTCGCATAATTCATCTATTAAAAAAAATTCCCTGGGGGCTTTAATATATCCATAGCTGCATAGTCATTGTCATAGGTTTTAGGACATTTTATAGCTACCTCCTTACCCTCTCCAAGGCAGTCCATGACCGTTATCAGTCACTCCCATCCAGTGTTAATGGTTTGAATGTGAACGATCCCTTATAGGCTCCTGGGTTTGAACATTTGGTGCCAGCTGGTGATCCTAATCTGGCTGCTGTGGTGTTTTTAGGAGCTGGAGCCTTGATGGAGGCAGTGGGTCGTGGCAGGTGAGCTTGGTCCTGTTTCTGGGCCTCTCTTGCTTCCTGGTGGAGACGTGGAAGATGTCCTATTCACATGTTCCCATTGCCATAAACTCTTGCCATGATAGATTGTGTTCCCTTAAGCCATGAGCCCCAACAGGCTTCTCCCTCAAGTTGCTTCTGTTCAGTATTTTATCACAGGAATAAGGAAGGTGATGGACACACTACTAACTCGCTTTCTGTGTCTATGGATTTGCCTCCTCTGAGCAGATCTACAATGGAGTCTCACATGTGCTTCTGCGAGGCTGGCTTTTTTTTTTCACCAAACATGTTTCCATACATTGTGGTACCATGAGCCATTGCTTCATTTCTATTTATAGTTGAGAAAGCTCTTTAGGTTTCTTGACTCTCATGGCTTAATTTATCAAATGGGTTTCTCCTCTTCCTCTTGCTCCTCCTTCTTTTGATGTAAAAAATGGAATAATGAACTTGTCTCATATCATGCTTTTGGGTCTCTTGGAAACATTGATCCGACCAAGGGAACACTTGACCTCAAGACCTCCCCCAAACCAAAGCTGGCTAGTAAAACCGCAATTCTCCTTTTGAGAAACAATGGCAGGGTGGGGGTGGGGTTAGAGGCAGAGCTTGGTGGCTTGGAGGACTCAGAGCAGCTCGCAGAACACAGAAAGCCACAGAGAAGAGCAGAGGCTGTTGCCCACAAAGCCCGATGGCCCTCCCCTCCCCTTCTCAGAATTCTCCATGCAAGTTTGAGTAGGTTTCAACACTCTGCTGAACAGGCAGTCCTTGATCGCATGAGTCTGAGGACAACTGTGAATGCTGCCCAACACAAAATCATCAAGTTACTTAAAACCTTACGATTTTTTTTTTCTTTTTGTAATTTGATCACATGGTCCTTATGGGTGAGCTTCATAATGGACAGCCTCTTTTTGCAATGTCAGAAGGTTGGACGTGCCTGGTAGAAGAGTCACTCGGTGTGCTTAGCACAGTGTCTTGGGTGCCTGGACCCTTCTGTAGTTATCATGAGAGCACAGAAAGGCTGGCAAGGCTGTGGCTTGCATGTGCCAGGGCCAGGTGTCTGGCAGTTGCAGGTCTTCATTTGTTCAGGTGGACTAGAAAGTCAACCTTTCCTTGGCTCTGAGTACAAATCAATCTGTTGAGCCTGGCTCTGTGTCTTCAGCACGGGGGATACTGCATCAGATCAGAACCTTCCAGGTGGTTCCTCAGGAGAAACATGCTTGGTTTTTTAAACGTCCCATTATCAAAGATGTCGCTGACGACAGGCCAGTCTGTGCCATCCCTGGCTTCCTGTGTGGTGACTTTCATCTCTAACTCACTCCATGCTTGAAGTCACACTCTCTTGAGAGCGGGGGGCCATTATGTTCCAGCCAGGAATTCAGTTCTCCTAAGCAGAGTGGCTTGTTTCCATTCAGTAAGTGCTCCCGGGATGTTCCTGCAGGAGGAATCCACAAGGAGCTTTGGCTATCAGCCCCAGGGACTCCTGCCTGAGTCCCAGAACAGGGCCAGAGGGTATATGTGAAGTTCAATGCTTGCTCCCAGCTACTTGGTAGACCAGTATATCGGGGTCTGTTAAATGAAGGGGCAGTGTGGAGTAGATATGAACTCTTCTCTTACACTGTTGTCTCCAGACCCCTCTGGGAGGAAGACAGCAGCCTGGCTTGGAAGCTAGCACGTGTGTGTCTTCTCTGGTCTGAGGTCTGTTCCTGACTTCCTCTGTGATCTGGCTCTTCAGTCTTGGCTAATTTCCCTCTGTTCAGGCAACACTGGTGTCTATTACGCCTAGTGTTTCTGGTGCTGTGATCAGTTGCAGACGATGTCCAGTCAACAGCTGTACCTTAATAAAAAGGCTTTGTCTATAGACATGTCCTGGCCCTGGGTGCCGAAGTCCTGGGCCTCTGCCCTACCACTGGCCACAGGGGCTGTTCAAACATCTGCCGTAAACAAACTACTCCGTAGATCACCCAGAAGTAGGGACATTCCTGTCCTCAACACATACCGGCTTAGAGTCTCAGCAGCTTTCAGCCTTGCGACCTTGCTTTCCTCAGAGCCAGCATGGTTGAGGGTCAGCCCTAAGTCAGCACTGGCCAAGCCTATGCCTTCAGAGGCTTCAGTAGGAAGAGCCCAGGAAGTCTGGGTTTCTAATACTGTTATGCAAAAGAATGGAAGTTGGGGATGCTCCCAACCTCCTCACCCCCACTCTTAGAGATGGTTGGTTGAGCAGAGAGATAGCCAAGGGCATGAAGGCACACTCCAGTTTCCCCATCACATCTGTCCTGGATAGTTTTATGTCAAAATGAAACAAGCTAGAGTTATTGGAGAGGAGGGAGCCTCAACTGAGAAAATGCCTCGGTAAGATTGGGCTGTAGGCAAGCCTGCGGGGCATTTTCTTAATTAGTGATCCATGTGGGAGGGTCCAGACCATTGTGGGTGGAGCTCACTTTTTGGCTGGTCATCTGGGTTCTATAAGAGAGCAGGCTGAGCAAGCCAGCCATGTGGAGCAAGCTAGTAAGCAGCACCCTTCCATGGCCTCTGCAACAACTCCTGTCTCCAGGTTCTTGCCCTGTTTGAGTTCCTGTCCCGACTTCCTTCGATGTAGTGACGATGATAGGTAAGCCACATAAACCCTTTCCTCCCAAGTTGCTTTTGGTTGTGGTGTTTTATCACAACAAGAGTAACCCTGACTAAGATAGCATCCACGATGTTTTTCCTTTGGATGAGGGCTGTGACAGGGCCAGGACTGGGACAAAAGAAGCAGGGATGATGTTGGCCAGCCCTTGGAACTGCCTTGGTGTTGGCTGTGTTCTTCCCAGGGCTGCCTCTAATATGATCATCCTGGTTTCGGTCCCTGGCTACACATGGGCCCCTCTGTCTAGAACCCTGAGGATCTTCCTACTCAGTGGCTCATCATGTCTGGGCCAGGAGGGTGGTAGGCTCCCACACTAAAGTTCAGGATCCAGCCTGGTGTCACCCCAAGGCATCTCTGCAAAGACTATTGGTATGACGGTTGGTTTTAATGTCCACTTGCCTCAAGTTCGAATCACCGAGTAGGGAGCCTCACCTGAGGAATGTCCTGATTGTCTCAACTGGTGTGGAAAGATCCACCCCCAAATGTGGGCGTCGCCTTCTGCTAGCAGCCCAGATGCAGCAGGGCATGGTGGGACAAAGATGACTCAGCTTCTGCTTGCTTGGCCTTTCTTTGGGCTCTCTTGTCGTTACGGATTCCTGTGCAACTATGATAACCAGGGTTTCCAGGATTCCACTGTGGAGAGGACCAGTGACTCTCTGCAGAACCTCTGGAGGTCTTTGGTGTCAGACTGGGATTGATGAAGCAGCCAGCCATGTGGTTGAGCAACTATTGGGCTCTTGGCCTCTCCAGTGTGAGACAGCCACCCTAGGACCAAGACTGCCATGGCACTGGGCCTGGGAACCCAAGCAACATGCAGGTTCTTAGCCTTTCAAGTGTGAGACTGTTGTTACTATTTCATGGAATAGTAACTATTAATGGACTATTCATTCTATTAGTTCCTCTGGTGGTTTGAACAGGAATGACCCCCATCTGCTCATATATTTGCCTGCTTGGTCATTAGGGAGTGGCACTACTTGACAGGGATTAGGAGGCCTTGTTGGAGAAGTGTGTCACTGGGGTGGGCTTTGAGGTTTCAGAAGCTCAAGCCAGGCCCAGTGTCTCTCTCAACCTGCTGCCTGCAGATCTGGATGTAGAACTCTCAGCTCCGCTCACTCCAGCACCATATCTTGCCTGTAAGATGCCATGCTTCCCTTCAAGAGGATAACGGACTAAAAAACCTCTGAAATTATAAGCCAGACCCAACTGAATGTTAAATGCTGTCCTTTATAAGAGTTGCTGTTGTCATGGTGCCTCTTCACAGCAATAGGACACGAAGACGGCCCTATTCTTCTAGAGAAGGCTGATTAATACAACAGGGGATATCCCAGCACCCCTTTGTCTCGAGACCCACCTACTGTGTGGTCCGCAGAGAGGACTTACCCAGGCCCAGGTTGGAGATGGTCTCAAGTTCAAGGAAGCTGCTAGCTTCAAGGATGGCCTGGGGCAGCCGTAGAGTGAAGGGCAGTAAGTCTCTGTGAAGACAGGACCGTCACAGGTCAGGCATTAGAGGGGCCAGAGTCTCCTTCCCCAAGCATCCAGATGTCCAGACCTGTGCCTCACATCCTGTGACTACTAGGACTTCCATGAAACCTGGACATTTCCCTGGGGCCAAAGGATAGGGTGGCAGTTGAGGGAGCCGCCAGATCCCCATCTCATGCCTGCTTCAGGGACCTGGGAAGAACCCTGGGGGCTCAGAGAAGACCCCCTTGCTTCTCCCTCCTCGCCAGGTCCATCCTTCCTTTAAGCATATTTTGTGACCACTGACCCTTGCCCTCCACATGGAGGCAGCAAGCATGGAGGGGTGCCCTGATGAGCATTTAGCTGGCTATCACCATCTGCTAGCTGCAGGGAAACTGTTGAGGGCACCTTCCAGAGATTTCCAGCAACCATTCAGACAGAGGGAAACAGACCAAGAAGGTAATAGCATTTTCCTCAGGCACTTTGGTGGGCTATGGGAAGATGGCGCTGGGTCCTGCTCCTTCAGACTTCAGCCCAAGGGCCGCCTCTTCAGCTAGGAGAGCTGGTCTTGATTTTATGTTTTATCCTGGCATTCAGGGCCTCTCCACCATCTTCCAGCCATTCCTCTCTCCTCTTTCCTCGTCTCTCTCCTGTAAGCCTGTCTCTCCTCCATAAAGGCAGAAATTGACCAGAGGACCAAGAGGGCACAGAACAGCAGAGCTCAAGAACAGGTGGTTACCAAGATTAACAACCTGCTCTGCCACTGGCCCCGAGCACCCTGCCCACTTCCTTCCTAAGCTAATCACAAGCAAAGAAATTGGCCTCCTTGGGATCATTCTCCCATCTTAGGACCTCCTCACTACCTTTACCCAAATCTCCAGTTTCAAAGGTTGGCAAAATTCATCCCCCATTGCCTCAGTTTACCTGGTGACTCTAGTTGGTGTGGCTTTGGATGCTTCCTGTTCCCAGTGCCTATCACAGTGACCAGCTGAGGCCACCCAGCTCTCTCACCCTGCCAGTAAGCTAACGCTGTCACTTCACTGACTTCCTTAAGCTGAGGTGGACCTAGCCCCAACCCCAACACACAAGAGGTAGCCTGGGCCCTGCTCCACCTCTCTAGCAAGCGTTTCAAAGGCTTTCACCATTTGCCCCTGCCTCAATACACTCACTGCTCTGTACAGAATGCTCCCTGGCCCTAGACACCTGTCCCCTCTGCTTGTATCTGCTTAGATTATACATTCTCTTCAAAGCCACACCATTCATTGGCCTCCCTTCCCTCCCAGCCCGCTTGTCTTGTTTCATCTCCCAGTTCCCCACCGTCTCCCTCCTGGTCGGGGGAGGGGTGGACACTCGTTCTATCCAGGATCAGGGAGCTGGCTGAGCAATGTCACATATTATCGTTATCATAGCACAGCGACCACAGAGGTAGGCAGGCATTCCAGCGTTATAGCCAGTAACAGGGGTGTTCAGAGAGGTAGAGAGAACTACCCAAGACCACTCAGCTAAGAAAATACCTTTATCCAGGTTCACACATGCCTTGCTGTTTAGTTTGCCTCTGGTTTCCCACCTGGTCCTTGTAATTCACCTGCGATAGGGACATTGATACTATCTTCACTTTTTTAAAATGTTAAAAGTGTTTGACTTTGGATGGCTGGCAAGACAGCTCAGCAGATAAGGTGCTTGCAGCCAAGGATGATGAATTAGATCCCTGGGACTCACAAGGTGGAAGGAGAGAGTAGAATCCCACAAACTGTCCTCTGACCTTCATACTTGCACCATGGTTTGTGGACCCAGATAAACAGACAGGCAAATAAATGTAATAAAGAGGCTAGACTTTGAGGTAAGCGGTGGAGACTGAGGGAAAGGTGGGAATGAAACTTAAGACAGGATCTTGCATGTGGTAGACACATGGCCTGCCACTGAGCTACATTTCAGCCCTAGGGTCTGTTATTGTTCTTGTTGTTTTAAAATGCAAGGCTGCCTCGGAAGGAGGACCAGAGAGAGAGAGGTAGAGAGGGCCTGTAATGGTGGAACCTTTCAAGGGTATGAATGTCCTATTTGGTGTTGACATGCTGCTGGTGCTGAGTGGATGAGGGTGGGCTGGGGGGTGGGGCACTTGGTTCCTAACATTCTTCCCTTTGTTTTGGGGGGTGGTGGTGGCTGGGATTGGGATGTAAAGTGAATACATAAATCAATGAAAAAAAGAAACACAAACATACTTGCTGCAATAGACTTAAACATTGCCCAAGTGTTTAAGATGAAATGTGCCTGTCCTTCCCCTGCGTGAGCCATGACTTCTTCCCTTTCTGGGCCTCCAAGACCCAGGTGTTCTCCTCTTTGGATGGACATCTACCCTGGTTGCTTCCTTCTTTCATTCTACCACATAGCTTATGCTTCCCTGGGTTCTGGTTTAGCACTTTCCACAGGCTCGCCCTCAAATGCTCTCAGGGAAGCAGGTCCTTTTCTTAGACCCTTTTCTTTTTTCTTCTTCTTCGTCTTTTTTTTTTTTTTTTAATTTGTTTTTCGAGACAGGGTTTCTCTGTGTAGCCCTGACTGTCCTGGAACTCACTCTGTAGACCAGGCTGGTCTCGAACTCAGAAATCCGCCTGTCTGTGCCTTCCAAGTGCTGGGATTAAAGGCGTGGGCCACTGCCCGGCTGACCCATTTCTGAATTTAGCAACCTGAGGCTCAGAGACCAACTTGTAAATGCCAGTGTATAAACCTAAATGCAGATTGGGTCTAAGGTTAGATTCTTTTAGTAAAAAGCAAAGACAAAAACTATTTGCGCATTGCCATTGGCTCCGACCAACACTGGTGAGACTTTTAGTTCCTGGTGAGTCTGCGCTTGGCTAGTTTTCTTTTTGGGTAGATTCCTAGTGAGCATGCCAGGCCACAGGATAGAATACTTGGAGATATGACAGTGTTTGTTACACTGTCCCCTTGCCCCAAGCTTGCTCATACCCACTCACACACCAACAGAGATGGGCCCCAGGTTACAGCACTTTTTGTCCTTCCAATCTTAGTACAACGGCTGAGCAGTCCACTCTAGTGAACTTAGTACTGGCCTCTGTCAGTGACAATGACATGCAAATTGTCCAGTTTGTGGTTTGGTAACTAAAGAAGTCTTAGCACACTGTGAAGGTGAAAAAGGCAGGCAGTCAAGAACAGGCTTAGTCACACCCATGTGTGAAGCTCCCAGGCCTTGGGGGTAACACCAGAAAAGCCCTTCTTGGGGTGCTAGGGCAGTGAGCATCTATCTGTGCACCTTCAACAACCAAAACCAAAGGGCCACTGGACACTTTTGAGGGACTCCACAATGTTTTTAGTGTCTATCTGTATTCTGTGAACTTCCTTGACCAGAACTTCTGGGAAGAGGCTAAAAAGGCCGGATTCCAAGCCCAAGGGTTAACAGCATTGGGCCCAGGAGAACCCACATTAGTGTGTGTGCTTGTGTGTGAGCATGTGTTGTGTAAGGAATTGACTCATGGCCTTAAGATATTAGGCAAGTGCCCTACTAATGAACGACACCCTCTGCAGCTACAGAATAGACATTTTAAAGCAGCTCTCAAGTAGATCTTAATGAACACAGGCTTGGGGCGGGAATCATGTGGGTGGGATTCATAGCTCCCCATAAAAAAACAAAGGCTATTCAACAGTGAATTAATTAAACCTACAGACACTATGTATATACATGTATAATCATTTCCTTATGAACTATAAATCCCAGACAGAGATTTTGAAGGTGGGATCTTGAGAGTGGATGCTTTAACAACCATCTCTCACTTTGAAGGGCCAGCATACACATCTCTAGGTACCTACACAGCTCTTTAGAGGCCCCTGCTCTAGTTAAAGCTTTTTACTTTTGTCCAGGGCTATTTAAGAAACACAAAGCAACACACCACACCACACACACACACACACACACACACACACACACACCACACACATACACACACACACACACACCACACACACACACACACTCACACACTCACACACTCACACAAGCTCAGCAACAGAAGGCTTACTCCACCTGCATGGGACACCTTCTGGAAGGATTTGACACAGCTTACCTTCTTACATACAAAGTCACTAATTGATTTTCTATTCCCCTATGAGGGGTTTTCTAATGCCACCATCTGGTTCTCTAATTCTCTGGACACCAAGCATTTAAATGTTCAGTTTGGTCGCAATGCTAGTTACCTGGGATTGAAGTCAGACTCTGTAGACTTCGGGGCTCAGTGACTCCCATGAGATCCCCTACTTCCAAAGCCAGTCACAAGAGCTGGGCCAGCAGTACTTGGCCACTGATATAGAGCAGAGCTTCATAAGCTCTGTGATGATAACTATCTTCAGAAGTGGGTGTGACCAGTGAGCCACTCCCTGAGGAGGTGGGGTAGCTTAGCCACTGTGTGGGGACATATCTGAGGGAGGACAGGCCCACCCAGCTCCTTCCTTCCTCATTTGGGTAATGGCATTCCCTTGAAGTTGTTGACTTCATACCAGGGTTGTATTGAGGGTCAGACCCCATGATGCTGGGAGGGGTCTTAGTGGAGCTGGCATCATGGCTATGTTCTAGAAGCAATGGGACTAAGTATCCTTCCACTCAGGAGGGCAGCCCCAGCCTCTTCCACATCGTGCATCTCTGCAGCCATACCTCCTTCCTTCAGTGGCTGCCCCTCCCTTTTGGGTGACATCTCTTCATGACTCCAGATAACTTCAGCAGCCCTCTGCTGTTCTTTGCTCTTCTCTTCCTTCAAGCCTACTTCCTGTTGCCACCATATTGTTCTGGGGCTGTCTAACCATGGGCGACAGCATGGCTCATAGCAGCCATGAAAGGAAGTCCCTGCATTGCCAGGCATAGCTTTGCCTGGTCCTCTCTGCAGAGCTACTACTCCTGAAGCTACCTGGGGCTTTCTAATGGTTGAGCCTTTGCCTACCCTGCTTCCTCTGCCTAGAACTTTCTCCCTACCCTCCCAGGCAGGCCTCCCACATCTTCATAAAGAAGGCCCCCAAGGTCCATATACAGAGAGGACAGACTGAAGGGAAGCAACATGGGTCGTTTCCACTACAGGCCTGATACAATGCCAGGGTTCAAATCTGGCTTCAGAACTTGGCTGTGCCACTTGATGTCAGTCACACCCTAGCCTCAGTTTTCTCATTGCTGACATCACTAAGAACACATACAACGATTTCACGAGTACTACTCTGTACTGGCTACTCTGCTAAGGTCTAATTAGAAATCTTCAGGCAGCCCTGGGTACAGGCACTACCGGCTTTGTGATGTGCGGCTATGACGGAGGTTGGAAAGAAGCGATTCGGCCGCACGAAGCATACAGATACATAGGCAGCAGTCACTCTCTCAGCTCTGTACAATCATTACTGGGCCTGTGGGCACTGTCAGAACTGGAAAGCTTTTACAAGAACTGGGGGCCTCCAAAGAAGTGGCTGTTTCTGAAGGCTGGCACCTGTGATCTCGGCATTACTGTTTGAGAGGATGGCTCACAAATGTCCGAGAGGGGCCTCCTGATTTACCAGGCATTCGTGGTGAGAAGGTTGAGATCCTGCTCTAGTGAGGTCTTAATTCTGAGAATGTCTCAATGAGCAGCCACCAGTTCACAGGGACTTGCTCGGGCGCCCAACGGGAAGCACTCTTTGTGGTGGAGAAGAGCAGCGGGCCTGGGTTTAGTGTGGTGATGGGTACACAGCTCTAACAAAAGTCTAGAATGGACAAGCACGCATTAGCACATTCCCTGCAGCATCTTAGAATTTAAAAGCTTCAGACTCTCATACCTTGGTGTTATTGATTAATGTTTCTGACAGGAGGCAAGGGTGCCAGGAGAGGTCAGATGATTGACTGGGAGTCACATAGCTGCAAGGTGACTGGCCTCTAATTCCAGGCCCTGGTTCCTCGACATTCAATCCTTGTTGCCTGATACACCCTCCCCAGAACACGGTCAGGCCCATCTCTGTCTCATGATCTCCTTCAGAGAGTCCTGGAGTTTGATGACAGGAAAACAGCTACCAGCTTTGCTAGGGTGTGGAGAAATAGCAGCCAGGGGAGAAAAGGCTGGGAAGTGATGGGGGTAAACTTGATGACTGTGGTTCCTGATCTCTCTGGACACCGAGCTAAT
>JADRCD010233210.1:0-16701 GCA_019843815.1 Montemys delectorum | reverse complement strand
ACCCACAAGGGGCCCTACCCTCTTGATAACTAATTGAGAAAATGCCCCATAGCTGGGTCTCATGGAGGCACTTCTCCAACTGAAGCTCCCTTCTCTGTGATAACTGCAGCCTGCATCAAGTTGGCACACAAAACCAGCCAGTACACGAGACTAAAAGTAATAAAACAAAACAGCAACAAAAGAACAGGAGCTATGGAAAGCCATGGGGTAAAAAAATGTACATTTTCTATTAGTGTTAAATTTCAGGGAAAAAGAACATTTTGTGATGAAGTTATTGTAAATCACTTTTAAATTCGGTGGTCCTGGTAGAACATAAAATAGGAAATTTTCAAATAGAGCACAAAACATTACCCAGCTTCCCCCTCACAACAGTCTAAATGAGAGTCACTGTTTGCTACTATGACAAATGGTTCAGGCACTAGTCCCGGGAAGTCTAACCAATGGTTTTCTGCAGGATCCTTTTTTATTTCTTTGTTGTATGTATGTGTGTGCAGGTGCACGTGAAATGTATGATCATGCTTGTGGAGGGTTGAAGTTGACACTGAATGCCTTCCGTAATTGGTCGGCACTCTATTTACCGAGGCAGGATCTTTGGCTAGACCTGGAGCTTGCCTTGGCGACCCAGTGTTTCCTGAGTGCTAAACTGCATGGCTTTGGGCTCTAAGGATTCGAACTGCACTCCTCACGCTTGCACAGCGGGCGCATTATCCAACAAACTCTCTCAGCCCAGGATTTTTGACTCAGCCCAGGAGATGGGATTTCTCTCAAGGGACACAGTGATACTGTACAAAGGACAGGCTAAGTCATAAGAGATGGGAAAGACCACAGGAAGTGACAAACTGAAAAGTTATAACCATCTCTTCAAAAGGTAAAGAGACCTGGTCCAAAGCCAGGACTGGGTAAACAAGAGAACCAAGAAGATTGCAGAAAGTTACAGAGGCAGACTAGAGAGGGTCTGTTTGACTGCACAGTAATATTAACATAAAGACTTTCATATGTGTATATGTATGTGTGCTGGTGTATAGTATTTATTTTTTATTTTCCCCAGTACTGGGGATCAAACCCAGACATTTGTTAGGCAAGTACCCGGTCACTAAGGTATAATCCCAGCTCTACTGTGTTTACTTCTTAATTGTGAGCTAGGACCTCATTAAGTTGTCCAGGCTGGACCTGAAACTTGTTCTCTAGCCTAGGAAGGTCTTATAGTGAGAGGGCTTCCGCCTCAGCCTCCCCAGGAGCTTGTATCACAGGCCTGTGCCATCAGGTCCAGCAAGATTTTACAGTTTGTATTTCTATAAGGTATTTTATGCATGTACTTCTAAAGGTTTCACTTTAAAAATACTTTCTATAAATATTTAAGTCACAGAAACTGTGAAGCTGTAGGCTGTCATTGTAAATGTTACACAAATATGTGAAAGAAATTCAAATTTTATTTTAAAGAGCTATGTTAAAGAAGAAATTCCCCAGAGGCTGGGGAACTAGCTCAGTTGGAAAAGTGCTTGCTTCATCAGTCTTAAAATGTCAGACAGATTCTTGTGATCCTAGTGTTGGAGAGGTGGCAACAGGAGGACACTGGGACTTGCTGGCCGCGAAGCCCAAACTAATGGGTGAACTCCTGACCAATGAGAGACTCTGCCTCAGAAGAGATGGATGTGGAGGAGGGGCTGGAAAGATAGCTAAGGGTGTATGAGCACTTGTTGCTCTTGTAGAGAACTGAGGTTCAGTTTCCAGCACCCACCCAGAGGCTCACAGTCATTCATAAGTAATTCCATTCCAGGAGAACCTGATGCTCTCCTCAGATCTCTATGGGCATCAGGCATACACATGACATACATATATAATCACTGGCAAACTCCCATCCACATAAAATACAAAATAATTAAATCTAAAGAAAAATACGAAGATGAAAATTAAAGCTGAATGTGTTGGTGCAAGTTTTTAATCCTAGTACTCAGGAGGCAGAGGCACACACACTTTTTAAAAATAAAATATCTATGCTTTTGGAATGTTAAGAACAAATTATCAGGTTACCATTAACCAAGTACTAAACAGTAGCTTCTCTACACTTGACAATTTGAAAACTAGTCCTTACGCTGATTAGCTTTTTGTCAACTTGGCACAAGCTAGGCTCATCTAGGAGAAGGGAAGATCAATTGAGGAACTGCCTTCATTGGCCTGTGGGTACATCTTGATTAATGACTGATATGGGAAAGCCCAGATCACTGTGGGTAGTGCCACTCCTGGGCAGGTGGTCCAGAGTTATAGAAGAAGGCAAGCCACAGGGAGCAGGCCAGGGAGCAGTGTTCCTGTGGCCTCTGCTCCAGTTCCTGCCTCTAGGTTCCTGCCCTGGCTTCCCTTGGTGATGGACAATAAACTGTAAGCTGAAACAAACTCTGTAAACTGGAAAACAAAAAACAAAACAACAACAACAACAACAACAAAACCCTTTTTTTTTTCTTTTGGTTGAGGTTTTTATCACAGTAACAGAAAGCCAACTAGGACAGCCTTCATGTGATCTTTTAAAATCTACTGAGTGAATACACAAAGTCATCTAGCAACAGAGTATTTCGCCTATCTGATTAATAATTAAACACAATATTTTTATAACACTGAAGTATGCAGTTTCAGTTCAGGCAATATAATATAAGCCTTCCTGACGAGAAGATACAAAATAAAGTTAAACTTTGATTAGTAAGTTGAAAACAAAATATAATCACTAAGGAAAAATCAGACATTGTGAAAGGAAGTTAAAGACACAACCCAAAAGAAAAAAAAAGGTCATAACTGAACATCTTCATAAAAATACAACATAGAAAATGAATTTTACTAGACAAGTAAAAACATCCATTATTACACAAAAATAATCTATCAGACTTCCTTTTTGTTATCTTTTGGAATTAACATACTTATACCTTGTTTACTTACTTATGTAACGCTCTCATTTTTAGTTATGAAGATGAACAGAAAACTGGCAAAGCTAATGCAAGTACTGAGGACAAGGGGGCTTGTGAGAGGGACAAAGAACATGTCCAACATACCTCACGTGGAATCTAAGACTGCTCTGTTTAGATTTCAAAACTGTGTATCAGAACTATCAAAACATTTTATCCTACCCATTCCTAGAGAAAAGATCAATGGCAGGATCAGCCAGGAGACCTTCGGTAAACCCCTGACTAGCAGCTCTGTTTTGACTTTTGAGTGACTCTCCAGTTCTTTTAAAAGGGTGTGGGGGGGGGCACATAAGAATTGAGCTTGGTGCAAAATTTAAATAACTTTACTGAGACATCTCAGCTTAAATCAATTTCATTTGCTAGTTTATGCAAATAACCTAAGCTACTTTTTACAGAAAACTCCTGAGATTTAGAGTAACTGTAAGTTTAAAACAGAAAAAAATATGTCCCTACCCCTAAAGATTCACAGATGTAAGGCTCTGAAAACCTTCTGTCAGCATTTAGATGAGATAGGATTGGAAGACCCTTGGGTTTCTTTTCCACCTCTTTTGGGAACAGAAATGCAAAAGATAACAGCGAAGCAAGAACATACAGAACTGCCTTGAATTTGCATTAAGTGTTTTTAGACTTCATGCAGGGAAATGTTACACCAGAAATAGCTGACATTCTGCAGAGGAAATCCAGACACTTCTCCATCTTCTGCTAGATTGTCTATCAGAGTTGATATTTCTTTAATTTGTTTTGTAGCGATGCCATCTGCTTCTCCCAAGCCCCCCTCTCCCTGAGCTCCATGGAGCCCTTCACCATTCATGAGCAGGAAGGCTGTTTTTCCAATGTAGAGCACCTTCAGGGGGCAACACAACAACATCTGACAGAGGGAAGTAGGCACCGTGGCACATCTTAAGTTGAATGATGAGATGCCACCACCTAAACACCTTATAAGGTTGTAGGCTCATGTTTATTATATCTACATAAAGTCTACCAATGGTAATAAGGTAAGCATGGTCATATTCTATAAGTCACAGAGAACATGCAACTGTCACTAACCAGTCCTCTTGCAACTCTGTATGAACCACAAAAGGAATGTCATAAATCTGCCAAATAAGGTGGATTTATGAAATTCCTTCCGTGGCCCGACCTATCAGGGCAGATCATTACATTTAGTTTACATATCCAAATACCTGTATATGAAATGTACAAGCATCTGCACCTATAGGAAACCTAAAGAATACTGCATTGTTTCATGTTTTTGATAAAACAAAAAACAAATGCATGTGCATACTTGTGCACAATAAAAGGAAGAAAGACAACATGGGCGGGGGGGGGGCTCTAGTTCAGTTGGTAGAGTGTTGCATGCATTAATGAAGTCTTGGGATTAATAAACACATACACACTCTCATACGCGCAGGACTGTTTTGCCGAGACTGGTACACACCTGAAATCCTAGCATACGGTCACCTACCACCACCGAGAAAGGAGGATCAGAAATTCAAAGCCTGCCTGGGAATACTTGGCATGATGTCTCAAAGAAAGGAGAGGAAATAAGGTAAAGACAGACAGAAAAAAATGGGGAGGACTATGAATGAGAATGAATGAATATGAATCTCAGGAAACTCTTCCAAATTCTCTAGCGCTCCTACAATAAGATTTTAACTTTCGCAATCAGGAAAAAAAAAGTTAAATCGACTCAGGCTTTCTAATCCAAGAGCAACAGTTAATCTGGTTTAAAGACGGCGAGCTGCTTAGCTTTCAACTCCGCGCAAGCACTGAGAAACAAATCCTGCCATACTTGGTTTGGCAGAAGGCTGCAAGACTCTGCCGGCGCAGCATCAGCCTCTGCTCTCTGCGGCCTTAGCCAGCGGAGCAAAGTTGTTTCCATATAAACTTGGTCAAGTGCTTCTGCAGAAGAACTCTCCCAGTTTTCCCGTGACCCCGCCCCCGTGACAATCCAAATCCCCAACACCCTACGCGGGACCCCTTCCCTTCTCGAGGGGCTCCGGAAGCCAATCCCCTAAATCTGAGCTCCTGAGCTCCTCAGCTCCCCACCACGCGCCTTCACCTACAACACCGCCTTGGGCTGGAGGGAACACAAAGTACAGACCAGACGTGGCAGCAACCGCCCCAGAACCCCCTGACCTTGCATGAGCCGCTCCGCCTTGCCCAGCCTCAGTTTCCCAACACGCTGCTCTCGCTGGCCGCAGAAGGGCTTCGTCGAGGCAAAGGGCTCCGGGCTCGGCGCGCATACCTTCCTTCTCCCCTAGGCGCCGGGACCAGTACCGACTCCTCCGGGTTACGGTGTCCCCAAGCCCAGCCCGGTCACCCCGGCCCGGTGCCCATACCTGGGAGCTGCTGTCCTGGGGCAGGTTTTTCACTAGGATTTTCCGGCGGTTGCTCAGCTCCCGTCGCATCCGCTGCAGCCGTGCAGCCACCTCCTGGGGGTGCAGCGCAGCCACCTCCCCCGGGCGCAGCGCGGGCTCCGCGGCCTCCCCCGCCGTCCCAGCAGAGGGTCCGGATCCCGAGCCCGCGCCCCCCGCGCCGCCTCCCCGCGCCGCCATCTTCCCGGCGCCCCGCTGCAGACTCGGAGAGGCCGGAGCGAAGCGGGAGAGAAAGCGGAGAGGCCGCGCGGGGGCGAGGCGGGCCGGACGCGGAGCAAGGGCGCGCGGGCGGGGGAGGCGCCGCAGCCGCCGACGCGGGAGGGGCGGAGCCTGGAGACACGCCCCACCCAGCCACGCCCCCGAGGCTCCGCCCCCTCCCTGCAGGACACCTGCGGAATCTAGGAGGTGGTGGGACTCGAACCCCACCAACACTACCCCTGGCTCGCCCGCTCGGCCTCGCCTCTCATACCCGAGGGCCCCAGGCGCCACTGCGCAGCTCAGAGAACTCCTGGCCTCAATTCTGATACATCCAGAAGTGCGCATTTGGCAAAGTTTAAGTTTTCGATGAAAAATAACATATGAGGTTTATCTAAAAAAATTCTGGGGGAAGGTTTGATATATTTAGTAAGACTCGAGCATAATAAATTTTCCTGGTTCTGTATAAGAAATCAGTGTCTTTCATCGGTCCCTGTGCGGCCTAAGATGGACAACCTGGCTAGTTATATTTGCAACACAAATCAAAGCTGAAACAAAGATTAGAACAGCTTTGGCAGAAGGCAGGAGAATAAGTTCCTTGATTGTTTGAATTGAAACTTGGAAGGAGACGTACTGTGTCTCCTAGTTAAAGTGAGATTACCTAGTTAAAGTGAGATCTACAAAATATAATATCCTTTGACTATCACCAGCTATAATCACCATTAGCAAATAGGAATATGCACCTTACTTAAGTGTGCCAAATTAAAATGTACTGGGGGGGGGGGGGGGGGGGGGAGCCTGTTTAACATCCGTTTAATACCAGCAAGTGATCTGTTAAAGGAAAATGCTTTAAATATCAAGAAAGGGAGGGCGGGCGGTGGTGGCGCACACCTCCCAGCACTTGGGAGGCAGAGGCAGGCAGATTTCTGAGTTCGAGGCTAGCCTGGTCTACAGAGTGAATTCCAGGACAGTCAGGGCTACACAGAGAAACCCTGTCTCAAAAAATCAAAAAAAAAAAAAATCATGGAAGAGCTTGTGAGATACAGTATCCCTTTAGGGCACTGGCTGCTCTTGCAGAGGACCACAGTACCCAAGGATTGCCAGTATCCAAGTCAGATGGCTCACAACTGCCTGTAACACCACCTCCAGGGGATCCAATGAACTTTTCCTCCAAGGAAACACACAAACACACACACACACATTAAATAAATAAATAAAATCATGAATTCAGTACCGAGTAGGTGTCACCCACATATTTCTAAGTATGTTATATTGTTTCCCTTAAAAAAAAATCCAATTAGACAAAACTTATTTTCTTCACATTACACACAAAGAAATGGAAACTGGTCTGATTAGGCCCAATGTTGTAAATATTATAAAATAAGTCATCTGTAATCACTCTACCCCAAAATTATAGTTAATAGTTCTCAAACTGTTCTAGAATACTTACATCATTAAAATGAGTCAGGGCAGTATCCCAGTATTTACAGCCCTATTCCCATAGACACAGAGTGAAGATCCAATAGGCCTATGACAGTCTGTACACACAGTGGAATATTGTTCAGCTATAAAAGGAAGACAATGGCTGCCAAGAGGTAGGTAAACCTCCAGATCGTTAGGTGAAAGAAGATAAAGACAAAGGTCACACACCCTGTATGATTCTTCTTATCAGGGAAATTCACAGAGCAAAACCAAGAGCTAGGTGGGGGGGCTGAGAAGAGCAGGCCATGGAACACAATGGGCCCCACTGGCTCACATATCCCCAAGAAGCAATAGAAAAGTTGGGGACTATAGAGAGGTGGCAGTTGGCAACTGCTGTAAATGCACCCAGTATTGGCTCAGTTCATTTTTAACTGATAACGTGAAGTACACATTATAAACATGACAGCTTATTTTTTTCCTGTTACTGTGATTTAAAAAACAAGCAAACAAAAACCTCCAACCAAAGCAAGTTAAGGCACCGTTCAAGGACAGGGTCGCCCTAGCAGAGAGGCCAATGTGACAGAAGCTTGAAGCAGCTGCACGAAAGACATCCACAAGCAGGAGTAGAGAGTGGTGGGTGGATGCTCTCCGCTCTCTCTCTCTCTCTCCACTTCAGGATGCCAGCCTAGGATTGGGCAGGGCGCCTGGTTAGTATTTCTGTTGACTTGACACAAGCTAGAGTCATCTGGAAAGAGAGAACCTTGATTGAGGAATTGCCTCCATCAGATTAACCCAGAAGCAAGTCCGTGGGCATTTTTTTTTTTTTGAATGAATGATTCATGTGAGAAGGCCCAGCATTCTGTTGGCAGTGCCACCCCGGGGGCAGGCCCCCTGAACAAGCCATGGGGAGCAAGCCAATAAGTAGTACTTCTTTGTGGTTCTGATTTAGTTCCTGTCTCCAAGTTCCTGCCCTGATTTCCTATCACCATTGTCATAGTTAGGGTTTAACTGCTGTGAAGAGACACCATGACCAAGGCAACTCTTATAAGGACAACATTTAATTGGGGCTGGCTTACAGGTTCAGAGGTTCAGTCCATTATCAAGGTGAGAGCATGGCAGCATCCAGGCAGGCATGGTGCAGGAGGAACTGAGAGCTCTTCATCTTGATCTGAAGGCCACTAGAAGACTGGCTCCCATGTGGCCAGGAGGAGGGGCTCAAAGCCCACCCCCACAGTGACACACTTCCTCTCACAAGGCCACACCTCCTAATGGTGCTACTCCCTGGACCAAGCATATACAAACCACCACAAACATAGACTGTAAACAATAAGATGCAATAAGCCCTTTCCTCTCTGAAGAGGTCTGGTCAAGATAGTTCTCACAGCAACAGAACTAACTATCCATGGGTCTTCCCACCTTCATTAAAAGAATCAGGATAAACCCCACAGGTATGCTGCTATGTTTTGAATGAAAACGGTCTCCATAGGCTCATAGGGAATGGCACTATTAAGAGGTGTGGCCATGGGCTGGAGAGATGCCTCAGCAATTAAGAGCACTGACTGCTCTTCCACAGGTCCTGGGATCAGTTCCCAGCAACTAATGGTGGCTCACAACTATCAGAAATGGGATCCAGTACCTTCTTCTGATGTGTTGTCGGAAGACAGCTGCAGTGTACTCATATAAATAAATAAATCTATGAAAAAAGAGGTGTGGCCTTGTTAGAGAAAGTGTGTCACTATGGGTGGGCTTTGAAGTCTCAGATGTTCAAGCCAGGCTTAGAAACTCTTCCTGCTGCCTGCTGATGGTGATGTAGAACTCTCAGCTACCACTCCAGCCCCATGTCTGCCTGGATGTTGTCATGCTTCCTGCCATGACAACAATGGACTAAACCTCTGAACTGTAAGCCAGCCCTTTTAAATGTTTTCCTTTATAAGAATTGCTGTGGTCATGGTGTCTCTCCATAGCAATTAAACCCTAATTAAGACATATGCCTATAGGCTGACCTAACTTAGATAATCCCTCGTAAGTGTGCCTGGAGGCTTGCCTTTTAGGTTATTCCAGATCCTGCCAAGCTAACAGTTAACACTACCACAGTCTATTATAAGAAAGCCTTTCTTTGCCAGTATTTAAAAATTATTGCTGGGCATGGTGGCGCATGCCTTTAGTCCCAGCACTTGGGAGGCAGAGGCAGGCAGATTTCTGAGTTCGAGGCCAGCCTGGTCTACAGAGTGAGTTCCAGGACAGCCAGGGCTACACAGAGAAACCCTGTCTCAAAAAAACAAAACAAACAAACAAACAAAAAAATCAATTGGGGGTTGTATATTATAGTATAATAAGAACTATTATATATGCTTCACTAATTTTGATATAGTAGACTTTTTAAGCTACTGTAATCTGCTCTGGGTTTAACACCTTTGTGTCTATATTTGGAGACCTTGGCTTTTCCAGAGAACAAAGCATAGGAGTGACTTCTGCCCTAGGAGCAAAATGTATGTTAAAGATGTGGAAATGTAACTTAGAAATGTCTTCCTGAGTTTCTCCCATCAGGTGCATTGCAAAAAAGTACTTCTTCCTCAGCTTGCATCCACAATATGCCGATGTTAAAACCATCCCATTTTTATTGTAAACTTTATTCTCTTGAATTTAAAAGTTCATGCATCTTAAACCTAAATGATGCATGGTTTTATAGAGCTGAAGGACTTTGAAAGGGATAGTCTTCAAAGTGGGCAGGAACCAAGAATAGCCTCAACAAGCGCTGTACCCAGACTCACTCATTAAGGTTCAGAACATATATTTACCCAAGTGAGTACTGTCTCCTGGACAAACATCTATTAAAGGTCTGCTGAGTTCTAAACAATAGATACATAAAGACACTGAGAGTTCAGAAATAATACAATAAATGTCCTGACTGATAAGGGCCGGGCCTCACGGGGAGAGAATCATGTAATGATTGTAATTAAGTGCCATTAATGAGTTTGCAAGCAGAACTCCAGGGCAGCCCTGGGAAGCAGTGATTGAGTGATGTCAACAATGCTGCAGTTACTTGAAGTCTTTTCCCAGCGGCTAGTTCGCTATTGACTTCAAAATCTACAGCAAATTATTCTAAATGAACTATTGTTGGAAGTCAAGTCTGGTGAATAAATCAGCTCTCTCTCTCTCTCTCTCTCTCTCTCCTCCCCTCCTTTCCTACCTCCCTGCTGTGACGACAGTTATTCAGGTTTCAGATCAACAATCCTTTCTTATTACTTTTGTTCAACTGTTTCCAGAGAATTTGGAAAAAGTAACCATCCACTGATCACACATTTTAAAATGGAATTGGCTGTTCTTGCCACATTAGTGTGTGTGAGGGGTGGGGGTGGGGGGAGTGGACGGAAGCAACGGAGACTTGGGAATTCCAGTCTTTATGATTCCAAAGAGGTCCTTTCGCCACAGGGTTTAAACCTGACTCTAAATTGTAGCTTCTACAGAAAAATAAGGAGCACGCTAATCTGAACTCCTCATGAAGTATAATTATCAAACTGCAATGGATTACCAATATCCTTGGGTCATTATCAAGATCTACATAATTACCTTGGAGCTATGTGTTCACTTCAGCCTTTTTTTTTTTTTTTTTTTTTTAATGGGTGACTGAGTTGCTTGATTTTAAAGCTTTGCAATTGGGGAAATTCTCACAGAGGTGTAGTAAGGCTTACTACTTCTAATAAAAAACAACCTCTTGTATCAAAACATTATAATTATAGATCATGATAATACAGATTAAAATTAGTTAGGTAGGGCTGAGGAAGTCGCTACGTTGGTAGAGGGCTTATTTAGCATGCAGAAGCCCTCGGTGTGATCACCAGTACTGTCTAAACCAGGTGTGGAGTGCACAGCGACAACCACAGCACTTGGAGGAGAATGGAAGTGGAACATTATCCTTGCCTGCATTGTGAGTCTGAGGCTCTTGTGAGAACACATTCGACTGCAGGCGGATGGTGGGAAAGACAAAAAGAGAGAGAGGGAAAGACGAGAGAAAGGGGGGAGGTGACGTGTGTTCATTATAAAAGCATTACATTTTGACTACGTCCGCACTACGTAAAGGCTGTCTACAATGTACCAGACGTAGCACTGGACAGGGCACCGGATTGGATTTTTATTCCAAAGTGGATCTCTCCCTAGTAATTACATCTCAGGAATTTCTAGCTTTGCTTGGTTAATGTTTTTAATAAAGTGCTCAGTGGCTCCGGCTATGGCTTGATTTTGACTTGGGGAGATCGTCCTGAGAAGTTTGTGTGTGAGATGAGGTTAGTCCTGGGACAGGACATACAGGGCACTAAAGGTATCAGAAAGCACCAACGTGTGGGGTGTAAGGTTCCAGCTGTAAGGGACCGATTCATTTTAAGTGAACAGCTTAGCGGGTCCAGTGAGAACTGGAACGGGGAATGTGGTGACTTTCTGGCAGACAAATGGCCCAATAAGTTTAGCTTGTTGAAAAACAACTCTGAAAGCAATGGAGGGAATTAGTGCATGATGTGCTAGGAATCTTGTGATACAGAGGGACAAGGTTTCACTGGAAGTTCCTACTGGGAAGAATAATGCCAAAGAGCCATGGAGCCAGACACTTTATGTAGGTTATCCGAGCCTTTATTCTCTCTCTTCAATGTGATAGTGTTTGAACACTATAACTGTCATAGAGCTAAAATGTACCTTTTTAACCAGTGAGGAATGCCAGACAGAGAAGGCCAGATCCATTTTCGAGGGCACAGCAGGTGGGCCACCAGGCTCCAGTGTCAAATCATCTCCTCTTAGGACTCAGATACATCATAGTGTGAAGCTATAGTCACAGAAAGGGTTGGGCCTGTCTGAGTTTCCTGAGATAGTGTTAAGTCCTATAGATGCAAGACAGGCGTGATCCGAGTCCAGGGACCTCAGTGCAATTTTGTGTAACTGGAAGAGCTACTTAAAGCATGAGCAAAAGCCAGAGGTGGCAGTACATCTGTCATCCCAGCATTTGGGCTGCTAAGAGGTGTTTGTTTTGTTTTGTTTTTTTTTAAACTGAATTTATTTATTTCATCGTGTATATGTTTGTTTGGATGCCACAGAATACGTGTAGAGGTCAGAGGACAACTTGTGGAAGCTAGTTCTCTCCTTCTACCATGTAGGATTCAGGAATTGAACTCAGGCAGCCGAGCTTCGCACCAAGCACCTTTATCCACTATACAACCATAGACCGTGAGAGCATATTTAAATGTGCTAAATCTCAGCCACGTTTTTGTCTCTAAACACACAGAAGTCGGTTTCTGAAGGCCACTGGGAAGACTTGCTGAGGGAATCGCACACATACACTTAGCTTAGCAGAGGGTCAGGCTCGAGGGTCACATACATATTAATAATGCTAAGGAATCTCTCTCTCTCTCTCTTTTTTTTTTAAACTCATGGTAACATACTCAGTTGTCGGCAGAGAATGGCATCACCGATCTAATATGAGATAGGAAGGATGCCATCTTAAGAACGTGATTCTTAATAGGAAGAATCAGCTCAGGTAGCAAAGACTCCAAGCTCAACTTAGGCATCTGAGTTTCAGCTATCGCTGGCTGGACACAGGAGATGCACTTGCAGAGGACAGTCTAGAAGGTGTGGGCTAAAACAACTATATGCAGAGATCACTAAGGCTGCAGGCATGTATTGACAAAGAAGTTCAAGAAGAAACAGAACTTTGTTGAATAACCCAAGGTCCAGAAGGCATAGGGAGCCCAAAGTGTTGTGCTCTTTGCTCCAGCTCTGTTTGCACCCCTGTGAGCCCATCTCCTGAGGCAGAGTAGGTGAGAGCAGAAAGACACCAGGCAAAAGTAATTGGGCTACATAATGCGTTGAGCCAGGGTCCTGCCTGCCTTTCCCGGAGTCTTTACAGAACTGAGAGCCATCATGGATCAGCACCTGAACCAGTTCTCATGTAGTGGGGCTCTGTCTTCCTGGTATGCATCCCTCTGTGGCTCACAATCAGAGCAGCTTTGATGGCCTACCCGAGAGACCCTCACAAGGCTGGGGGGCTCAATGATATCCTTTTGTGGTGGGCTAGAGGGCTCACAAGCTTACGAGACCCCACTTCTCCCTCAAGACGTATAATTGATTAACAGTAGCTAGGGGAGGGAGGTCTCTAAAGAGGTGTGCCACTTGAAGGTTGCCTGACTTCCTGTAGGTAGCCCTTCATCCATGCTTCTGTAAATAACACCAATTAAGCTGCTCCAATCACCAAACTGGCCTCAGTACCACATGCCCCCATCCTCTCTCTGAGGTGAATTGTCTGTCCAGGAAACCTCACAGCAAATGAGCACTTGCTGCTCCCCTGCATCCCATGTCATATCAGCTATGAAAATAAATAGGGAAATAAATGTAAATGTTCAGAAAAAAGGAAAAAGACCCGACATGGACTATGAAAATGTGGCTTCAGAGAAACCAATGAAGCAAATTATCTCTACATTTTGGGCATGGTCTTCCTTTAGACACACCCCAAAGCGTATGTGAGTATGTGTGTTTGGGGGGGGGGGGAATATAGGCTGGCTTTGAACTTTCAATTCTTTACCCAGCATCCCAAGGGCTGGGAGTACCATGTCCCATGGTATGCGCCACCATGCCTGGCTCTGACCATTTTTTTAAATAGTCATATTTCTTCCTTCAGACTCACTAATACCAATTGCAACATTAAACCAGTTAACTAAACTCATACACACGAAAATAGAGATGAAATGAATAGAAGCCCTTGCCATATGTGTGTGTGTGTGTGTGTGTGTGTGTGTGTGTGTGTGTGGTGTGGTGTGTGTATACATATATATATATATACATATATATATATATATATATATATATATCTTTTACTGACACGAAATAACTATATATTTATGAGGTACAGGTATCGAGGTAATGACTCGATACTTGTAAATATTATATAAGAATCAAATCATACCAATCCTTTGTGGTGAGAACACTGTTTTGAGGTACACAATACATTATTGTTAAGTAGTCACTCTACTGTGCATCAGAACACTGAAATCTATACGTCCTATCCAATTGAGTGTCCTTGCTTATTACCCATCATGCTTCTTGGCAGCCTCCCATTCCATTGCACATCTGGCCTTGTAACCTTGGCTTCTTTTCTTTCTGCTTCCGTACTTACATTTGCTTGTGGAATTGTTACTCAGATCTCTGTCCAAGAGAACATGCTCTATGAAGTGTTGTTGGCTAGCAGCCTCTGACCAGCAGCAATCCTGCAGATCTGCACATTCATACTTAGACTGTTCCCTCCCCACCCCACCCACTCTGTTCCCAGCAACGTCTGAATACAGTGCACAGGGCATTTCTGCCAGAACCAATGTTCCTCTAATAGGCAATCTTTGCCAATTGCCCAGCCAAGGCTTTCTCGGAGTGCCATACAGTCTAGGCTCTTCCTCCCCTCCTTCCCCCTCCCTTCTCCTATTCTTCCCCTCCTCCCTCTCTTCTCCCCTCCTTTTCCCTCCCCTCCCTCTCCTCTCCCTTCCTTTCCCCTCCCCTCTCCTCTCCTCTAATAGCTTTTGATCTGGTTGGTGCTGTGCCTTCCTCCTCCGCCTGCTGTCTTTATCTTTGCCTTCACCCATGCTTTTCCCATAACATCTTTTACACATCTGATTTGAGTTTGATGTCCACTATTCAGAGACTACAAACTGACATGGGGGAAAACAACAACAAAATCACAGCAAAACAAACAAACAAATAAACAAAAACTAAACTAAACAACAGGACAAATAAAAATAGGTAGTAAAACCTGTTCATCAGATTCCACAGTGGGGAACATCCCTGGCATGAGGTTGATACACTGCTGCTGGTGATTTAACTGCTGGGAACTGTAATAACCTGCAAGGTATCTGGAAAGTGTGACTGCTATTGCGGAGGATTGGGGTTCGGATCCCAACACCTTCATGGTGGCTCACAACTATCTGTACCTCTAGTTCTAAGACATCTGATGCCCTCTTCTGGCCTCTGTAGGCTACTGCACACACTTAGTGCGCATAAATGCACACAAGCACGTAACTATACACATAAAAATAAAAAAAAGTAGATAAATGCTCCTTTGGGGGTTGTAGAATGGCTGAGTGGTTAAGTGCTCTTGCTACTCTTCCAGAAGACCCAAGTTTTGTTCCTAGCACCCACATCATGTGGTTCACAATCGCCTGTAACTCCAGTTCCTGTGAACTGCTATATGCTTCTTCTAGCCTCCGTGGGAACCCACACACATGGCCTACATTCACATAGACATGTACACATAAATAAAAAAATAAAGTAAAATATTTTTCAAAAAGAATGCTTATGCTGGCTTTTAAATGGTGTGTGTGTGTGTGTGTGTGATATGCACCTGTGCATATGCGTGTGAGTACATGTTTGTGAACATTCACGTGGGAGACCAGATGTTGATGTTGGGTAGCTTCTTCACATACTTTCTAGCTTGTGTTTTGAGACAGGGTCTCACTGTTTCTAGAGCTCACTGATCTGACAAGACTGACTGGCTGGGGAGAGCCAGGAATCCTCATGTGTCCACCTCTCCAAATCTGGAATCGGGGGTACTTACTACCACAGCCAGCTTTTCATGGGGTGTTGATGATCAGTGTTGAGATCCCCATGCCTACATGACCAACACTTAGCCTATTGAGCCATCTTCCCAGCCCCTACTTTTATTTTTTTAAAGATTTATTTATGTATTATGAGTAAGTATACCACATTCATGCATGCCATGATTGGTCATCATGGAGACCATAAAGGGGCATTGGATTTCTTGAAACCGAATTGGAGGCATGTGTGAGCTGCTGTGGATGTTGTGTCTTGCACAACAGAGGACTCAGGTCCTCTGTAAGAGCAGCAAGTGTTCTTCACTGCTAAACCATCTCTCTATCCCCACCCCCTTATTTCAGTGCTGGGACCAAACTCATGTTAGACATGTGCTCTGCCTCTGAGTCACATTCCCAGTTTTACGTCAAAGTTCTGCAATGCAAATCTCTACAGAGGAATGAGGAATAGAGATGAGGAAGTAACAAAAGGCAAAGCATGGGAGGCAGAGAGCCTAGTTATTCTGCAGCGTCTTCTGGGATTATAGGGTTTGCCATTGTTGTGAGGACACCATCACGTTCTCCCCTGGGATGGGGTGAAATCAACTGTATCGTGCCTCCCGTGTGCCCAGGAGAGTGATGGTCTATGATGGGTGAA
Organism: Montemys delectorum; assembly: GCA_019843815.1. NCBI lineage: Eukaryota > Metazoa > Chordata > Mammalia > Rodentia > Muridae > Montemys > Montemys delectorum. The sequence goes on along the minus strand of JADRCD010233210.1, from coordinate 548 downwards.
GGAAAATTCTGAAGCTGGTATGGTAGGTGACAAAGAAGAAATCTCTAATAGATTCCACCGGAGGCTTACGTCCTTGTAGGGGATAGGCCATTCTCCAAGGCCATTTAATAAGAGCTGGCGAGAGGAACATTAGCATCACAATGGTGGCTCTCCTTGTGGGCCAGGAATGACATGGTCACAGAGCCAGAGGGATGACAAGACCCCCAAAAGATAGAGGCCTGGCAGCAATACTTAACACTCAAAAGCGGGGCACATTACTGTATCTACCAAGAGATATAGAGATGGTTAATAGAATCCAGTGCTCCTGGGGGGAAATAGAAGGGAAGGTACTGAGTGAGCACATCGTTTAACACCTGTAACTAGAAACAAGCCGGAGTAGAGAAGCAGGAGCAGGAATGTGGTTCCTCAATAAAATCAAGGACGCCTTGTTCAGTGTCTGCATCCGAGGACACAGACCCAGGAGGCAGTGGCTAAGCAATGACCATTCCAGAAAACAAAGACTCCTGCAACTTCATGGCAAGTATTAACAGTCAAAAACCTCATTTTTT
>JADRCD010233209.1:0-12135 GCA_019843815.1 Montemys delectorum | reverse complement strand
CCACGTATAACTCCTGGTCAGCCCTGTACTGAGTATTCTGTGTGCACTGCCTCTCTCACCTCTCGTAACTACCTGTTCTGCAGATGGAGGCTGAAGCTCAGAGTGACTTGTTTAAGGTCACCAACTCATCCACAGAAGTTAAACCGCCTGTCACAGACTGTCACTGTGCACTCTTAGGATGCTGGCTCTGCTCACTGTCACTGATTGTCACTATGTACTCTTAGGACACTAAGTCTGCTCACCAACCAAGTAGGGGGGGCTTACCCTAATTTTCGCATCTCAGATATGGGCCAACAAGATGGCTGCCAATAGTAAGAAAACTGGTCACCAACCCTGCTGAGCTAGGTCCAATCTCCAGGAGAGAACCAACTCCTACCACTGTATTCTGACCTCCACATGTAGTAGCTCCATTGTAGTGTGCATACTGCGCCTCCAAATGCAAAAAAATACAATTTAACGTTGTTGTTATTGTTGTTGTTGTTGTTGTTGTTGTTGAAAAAGGTTCTCTCTGTGCAATCCTGGCTATCCTGGAGCTAGATGTGTAGACCAGGCTAGCTTCAAACTCACAGAGATCCACCTGCCTCTGCCTCCCAACTGCTGGAAATAAAGGCATGTGTCATTATGCCCAGCCTATAAGACACATTTCCTTTGTATAACCTGTCTTGGGAGATCTGATCACAATACTTTAAGCCTTATCTGGTAAACACTGAATTACAATCTGCCTCCCACTGAACTATAAAGTCCAAACAGCACAGCTCCTCTCTGTCCTTGTTTATTTGGGATCTCTGGTCTCTACCTTTGTGGTAGCATACAGTGGATTCCCTGTCACATTACACTGACAAAATGGTGGTGAAAAACAATGCCCAGTAGTCATCCAAGAGCTTAGGGCACCAGACAAACAAAGCATAAGGTGCCCAGTAGTCACCATGTGTTGATATCTCAAGGCAAAGCTCAAGGTTCAAACCCTCAGAGCAGGGGGGTCCCACAGCACTTCTGACTACCACAAGTCTCAGGGTCTACTCAGCCACTGTCTGGTGAATCTGCCTAGACCACTGCCAAGTAACCTTTGGCCCCGTCCCACCTCTACTTGCCTGTAGTCTTATATGTTAAATGAGAGCCCAGAGCAGAATCTGCTTCTACTGTTATTGAGCAATAAACAAACCAAGGCAAGAACACCTCAGACGTAAAGCCTTGTTATGAAGAAGCACATACAGTTACCACTGCTAATGTCTGTAATTAGGCTTGACACAGACACGGAACCACAGGCTGCAAGGGCTGAGGGGCTGGGGCTTGCTCGGCCTCTGACCACTGAAGACGTAACTGTTGTTTAAAAGATGATGTAATTGCACCAATGTGTCAGGCTTTCCCAGAAATCACACTGGGCTGGGATTCTGGACAATCTGTGGTACTTTCAGTTCTGAAGACATGTGACTTTAGGTCAATTCCCTTAGCTAAGAGTCCCCAGGTATTACCTGCTCAAGGAAACAGGGTTCCAACTGTTTACCAAGGCCCAATGTCAAATCTATTAATTTGATATAGATATCAAAACGTCAAAGTTGACAGCTTCAGAATGCAAGAATTATAATTTTATATATAGTTTATAATTGATTTCTTTTCTTTCTTTCTTTCTTTTTTCTTTTTTTTTCCAAGACAGGGTTTCTCTGTGTAGCCCTGGCTGTCCTGGTACTCAGTCTGTAGACCAGGCTGGCCTCAAACTCAGAAATCCGCCTGCCTCTGTATAATTGATTTCTTAACAGGAAAACACTCATCTGATTTGTTATGCCTACTAGCTATCTTGGAATTATAATATTATCAAGTATTTTGTGCTTTTAAAAGGGGGCCAGAGAGATGGCTCAGTGGTTAAGAGCACCTATTGCACCTACTGCTTTCTCCTCACAGCACCCACACCAGCTGACTCACAACAACCACCTGTAACACAGCTCCCAGAGTCTAGCCTCTGGCCTCCTCAGGAACTCACACATGCAGACCTACACAGCTATCTCATGTAGCTCTAGCTGTCCTGGAACTTGATGGATAGCCTAAGTCGGGCTCAAACCTGCAACACTCCTCCTGCCATTGGCTCCCTAGTACTGGGGTTCCAAGTGTGGGCCACCGTGCCTGGCTATAGGCTAGACTCTCTGAATACTGGCATTCCCATGAGCAGAAACCATAGCCCGTTCTACACTTACACACCGATAAATCACTCCTCAGAACCCAGTTAACACTTCTGTGTGAAGTGTTCTTCTAACTCATCATAGGCGGCTTCTGAATATTTGGCTGTTCTGCCTGCTGTTTTAATCTGATATTCCCTTCCCCAGGATCTTTCTTCTTAAAATGCTTTGGGCAGAGGCAAATGCAGTCCATGTGCTTTGCCTCTGACACTAGGCAGTGAAAGTGAAAGCAGCGACAATTAGGGGAAACTTCAGAACAAATATACCACTTTTCTCTTTCAGAATCTGAACTGGGTTCCCAGCACACATACCCAGTGGCTTACACCCACCTAGAACTCTAGCTTCAAGGGAGGGGAAGCTGTCATCAGGCCAGCACAGACCTTGCCACACATAGGCATTCTCTCTGTCTCTATTTCTCTCTGTCTCTCTCTGTCTCTGTCTGTCTCTGTCTCTTCTCTCTCTCTCTCTCTCTCTCTCACACACACACACACACACAATGAAAACAAATCACTAAATAGAAAAAGGAGAGAGGAAGGAAGAGAGGGAGGGAAGGAAAGATGGAGGGAAGCAGTGATGGCTCAGTGGTTAAGGGCACTTGATGATCTCCCAGAAGACGTGACTTGGTTTCCAGTGCCCACACCAGTAGCTCACAACTACCTGTAATTCCAAAGATCCTGCAAGGGTACCTTCATTCATTTACACACACACAAACACACACACATGTGCACGCACATAATTAAAATAAAATAAATCTTTTTTTAAATCATAGTTAAATCTCAGGACTCTCATACAACTGGCCAGTAAGACAAGGAATCTGCCCAATGTATTTTAAACAAGCCTCACAGAATCACCACACAGTCACTCAAACACAAAACAAAAACACTCAGCAAGCCAAGGCACCAACCTGTTCACAGGATGAACTTTGAAAACACAGCCTAGGAAACAAGCCATCTAATAAAGCAAAAAGGAATAGCGTTTGAAAAAAAAAAAAAATTGTATGTCTACCTCTCAGGAGTTCTTAGGATCTGTGGCTTTGTTTGCTCATCAGTCTGATGACAGACTGGACATCCCGGGGTATTTTGTTCTTACACAGCTTACCAGCCTGAGCCTTGAGAAGAGGAAGGAGGCGGAGACAAGCAGGGGGTGTGGCTTGTTACAGGAATGATTAGGCAAAAAAGAAAAAAAAAAAAAACAACTAAAGGCAAGCTGGTTTCTTTTGTCTGTTGCCTAAGGGTTTAACTCTTGACTGGCAAAGGTCCTATTCCTCTGGATGTTCTTTTCACACCCATGTTCAGAGGCCTTTCTCCACGTGCTCAACAATCAGACAAAGTGAGAAGAACCAAACACAGAAAGTACTTCAGGCAAAGGTGAGCAGTGGCTTTGGGTGAAAGACTCTGATGACATCAAGTGCACTTCTTTACAGTCACAACAGTACACAGGCACACACACATATATACATCACATAACAAAAACGTATACATCTTTAAAAAGGAAAAAAAAAAAACCAATTAGGTATCATATGCTGAACAGTATTCTAATTAACCCACAAGGGGAGAGTAAGAACGAGAAACATGCATATCCCCATAACACTGCAGACCGATCTCACCCAATTAAGTAACTTTCAACATTACACTTTTGTAAGTCACAGTTGGACATGGGGCGCTCCAAGCTAAAACATCAAAGTGTCCACAGGGCGCCACCAGGCCTTAGGTCACTTCTCCCTCTGTCCACAGTCAGTTGGTCGGCTTTCAAGGACTCATCTGGATAACCCAGAATAGGATCAGCAAGATGGCTCAGCAGATAGAAGCACTTGAGGCCGACCTAGGAGAAAAACTACTTTGGAAAGTTATCTTCAGACCCCTGCACACGAATCCTGTGACTTGCTCCTTCGGCTCCTGCTACTGGGATGGACTGTGACCTAGAACTGGTGCTGATCAGGTTAGGACTGACTGACGATAACAAGAGCTCAGCATCACTGAAGTGGAACTTTCTAGGCTTCACTGAAGAAAGAAGTATTTCCCGAGGTCAACACATCAAAGCTGAAACAGCTGTGGTCCGAGGGAGTCACACTACACCTTAAGCTGAACTTGGCAGGCAGTATTAGAGTGTTCCGTATGCATTACTGGTTTTGAAGGTACAAGGGTTCAGAGAGAACATCTGAGGCTTAGCATCTTGTGTCAGGGTCAGAATACTATAAGTGAGGGTCTAAGGGGCTATTGATGAAGGGCAGTCTCTAGTTGCCATGGAGATCCCAGGATGCTGGAGATGCCAAGACTATAAAACATCCACTTAGGAGAGCTGCAGATGAAAGTGGCCTAAGAGATAGGCTTTGGGTGTTGTGGATGGCAAAGCTGGAGGGGCAGGGCTGCCCAGGCCCTTTGGAGACCAAAGGCTTATAAACCTCAAAGATGCCAGTCCTGAGTGGCAGGATTTGGATTTATGCTGCTGGATTCTGGTTTTGCTTTGCTGTGACTGTATTTACGTCCTAGGTTTTCCCCATCCTGGCCCACGCACACAGTATATTCACACTCACACAATAATAACCTGTACATTTTTTTTTAAATTCCAGTTCTTTTGGCTAGGCATGATGGTGCAAGCCTTTTAATCTCAGCACTTGGAAAGCAGAGGCAAATGGATCTCTATGAGTTCTAAGCCAGCCTGGGTCTACAATAGCAAGTTCCAAGCCAGCCAGAGCTATACAGTGAGACCCTGTCTCAAAAAAGAAAAAAAAGGAAAAAATAAAAAACAAAAAAAACAAAGAGAGAGTTAAGTTCCTTAACATAGGCACATCCAGTCCTTTTAGGCAGTCTGTACATATGCAAGTATATACACATCTAGTTAATGCCCCTCCTTTCCTGCAAATGGTACCAACTCACACTACTCATTTGCCTCATTCTTTTTTTTTTTCTCTTTCTTCCCCTTTCCTTTCTCCCTTTTGCTTTGGCCTCACTCGCTCCAGCCCATAGGTTCTTTATTTGTTTCTCTTTATGGATGAGAGCCACCATGTGGTTGTGGGATTTGAACTCATGACCTCCAGAAGAGCAGGTGCTCTTAACCACTGAGCCATCTCACCAGCCCATGCCTCATCCTTAATACTTAACAATGTAGCTGGGCAGTGGTGGCACATGCCTTTAATCCCAGCACTTGGGAGGCAGAGGCAGGTGGATTTCTGAGTTCGAGGCCAGCCTGGTCTACAGAGTGAGTTCCAGGACAGCCAGAGCTACACAGAGAAACCTTGTCTCCAAAAACCAAAAAAAAAAAAAAACCTTAACAATGTAGCCTGCACCCAGCTATCCAGGAGAAAACAAAGTTGCCTGGTTTTGCACCTGCATACTACTCCACCATGAATAAGTTCATTACTCATTTCACCAACCATACACTGGTGCTGTCACCAACCTAGCTGAGTGAATACCTTCCTGAGTACATCTGAGAAACAACTGTCTACAAGCGGGATTTCTGGGTTCATAGGGTCAGGTGAACTATTAACTCTGACAGATCTGTACCCTCTGCAGAGAGTTCTCAGTTGAGTGAGAGGTTTTCCAAGTCTTTCCTAATGCGTGATCAGTTCCCACATTTTTTCCAGGGAAGTAAAAACAAGTCTACATAAGTGCCTTGCTTTAATTACATTTATCTGTGGCTTTCCGTGGCGTTCAGAAGACAATGCATGGGTGTCAGCAGGCGGCAGGCACCTTTACCTGCTGAGCCAGCCTGCCAGCTCTATTCAAGTGAGATTTAACTGGGCTGTTTTGTTTGTTTTCTGAGGTGGAGTATTTTCTTTTTAGCATGTGTAAGGCTAAGTCCCTTCCCCGTACTTAGGATCCGCTAACACCTTTTGCATGAATTGTTCCGATCCTTTAACCATATTCATTTGGGGTACTCAGAGGATGGCCTTGAACTCTTCTTGATCCTCCTGCCTCACCCTCTCCAGTGCCAGCCCCACAGGCCTGTACGGCAAGTATGGTTCTCAACTATCTTCTTCACAGGGCTTGTTCTTGTCTTAGCTGATTTGTAGGGCTTTTTCTATTAAATGATCCTTAATCAATGACATGAATTACAGACACAGTTTCCTGGTTTGATGAGTTTTGTCCTCTCTGGGGTTTGCTGTTTGTCTGTTTGTTTGTTTGTTTTTAAGTAATGAGTTTTATTTATCATTCTGTTCCTTAGGGTTACTACCACGCACAGAAAGGCCATTTCTGTCCTAAATTTACAAGACCATTTATTTCCCTTTGAGTCTCTTAGAGAGAGGCCAGCCATGAACAATGGCGGTCCACCATGGCCGTAAACTGTAGCCTCACCCTAACGTGCTCCCAGATATACCACAGGGAGACAAACCACTTCTGTTGCCGATTCCCTCGGCAGCTTTGAGATGGTCTTTCAGGCAGGCTGCACAAGGCTTATCTGTCCTGTTGCAAAAGATCTACACAGCCTCCCTTACACACACAACTCTGGGGCAGGCTCTAAGGTAGGAGGCATCCAAACCACAAATACCCAATGCCCCACACTGCAACAGGCCCACCCACGCACCCATACCTATGACAGGAAATGTAGGAATGCTCCATTCCAGAATAGAGCTCATCTGTGTGAGCCCTATATGCCACACCTCTCGGAGGTCCCCAACTATGCCTACCTCTTAACCTTCTGCACACACCACGCCATTTCCACCACCCATATTAGTCCTCAACTTCCAACCAAAGCCCTTCCCTTCACATTCCTCTTTCTTATCCCCCTTACCCATTTACCACAACGGCTCCTTCCCATCCTCCGAGTATGTCTCTCCACCTCCTCAGAGGCAATGCCTCATTTTGTTGAACCTTATCTTTATTTCAGTTGGCATTGTTTTAACCATTAATTTATTTCTGTGTTTATTATCTGTCATCTCAAAAGTCCCCAAAGGGCAGGGGCCCTGTCCAAATCATTTATGTTTTAAAACCCAGCATTCATTTAGCACAGTGCCTGGCAAAGAGTCAGTAGTACTCAATAAATACTGGGTGCATTAAACTTGACTGAATGAGTTCCAGAAATTTCCATTCCTGAAGAGCCCAACCACATGGGATGGAAAGGTGGATATAAGAACAGTCGCCTCCCATGCCAGCCCTCCATCATGGTTAACCCTTTGTGGCACTTTGAGTATCCGTGGCCCAGGGAGTGGCACTATTAGGAGGTGTGGCCTTGTTAAAGAAAGTGTGTCGCTGTTGAGGTGAGCTTTGAGACCCTCCTCCTAGCAGCCTCGAAGACAGTCTGCTCTGTTACTTCCTTTCGATGAAGATGTAGAACTCTCAGCTCCTCCTGCACCATGCCTGCCTGGATGCTGCCATGGTCCTGCCTTGATGATAATGGACTGACCCTCTGAGCCTGTAAGCCAGCCCCAGTTAAATGTTTTCCCTTATAAGAATTGCCTTACTCATGGTGTCTCGTCACAGCAGTAAAACTCTTAGACACCCTTCATAGCGTGAAGAAAAAAACCATTTCCCCAGCACCATCCACAGCTAATGTCTGAAAGAACACACTGCTTCCACCGTCTCCTCGCTCTTGACTCCGCTGGACTGTGGAGGATGAGCTGAGGCATTAGAACAAAGTTAACATTTTGCCACTGATAAAAGGGAAGAGCTCATGAGTCCCTACCTTTCCCTGAGACTTTAGATGCAGTTAATGATTGATGGGTGTGGTGGTTCAGGTGAGAACAGCCCTTATAGGCTCAGATGGGTACGTGCTTTGTCTCTAGTCAAAGACTTGTTTGGAAAGATTAGGAGGTGTGGCTGCTGGGGGTGTGTGTGGCCTTACAGGTGGTGTGGCCTTGTTGAAGGAGGAGCGCTTGCTCTCAAGCTGGTGCTCTTGCGCGCGCTCTCTCTCTCTCTCTCTCTCTCTCTCTCTCTCTCTCTCTCTCTTCCCCCCTCCACCTCTGAAACTGTTAGCAAGCCCCAATTAAATGCTTTCTTCTGTAAGAGCTCCTGTAGTCATGGTGTCTCTTCACAGCAATAGAACACTAGCTAAGACAATGGAGGAAGGAGAGGCATTTTTCTCAATGCTCTAAGCCAGTGGTAAGATGCTCACAGTCCTGTAAATAATCCTCACTCATGCCCATGTCCATAATCCATCAAAGCAGAAGAGGGAATAGTTTGGAACCAAAATACATTACACAGTGAGTCCTTTCATCATGCATAGTTAACACACACTAACAAGACATCTTTACATCTTTTCTTTTTCTTTTCTTTCAAGACAGGGTTTCTCTGTATAGCCCTGGCTGTCCTGGAACTCACTCTGTAGACCAGGCTGGCCTCGAACTCAGAAATCTGCCTGCCTCTGCCTCCCAAGTGCTGAGATTAAAGGCATGCGCTACCACCGCCTGGCAAAATAAATATTTCTTAAAGCAGCAATGTTCAGGGTGGATGTGAAGGCAAAGCTCCTGGGAGCAGAGACCTCTGCTGGTATAATACTGTAAGGAAAATATCACCATGTCTAGGTTGGGCATTTCAGGACAGGAGAGATCCTAGGGTTTATCCTGTTACAAGGCAGAGGCCCTAGCTCTGACACTCCCATACCCAAATTCAATTCTGTCCTTATATATCCTGCAGGCTCCTGCAGGCAACCCTCCTCTATAACTGGCTCCAGCTGGTTTTCTGGATTCTTGAGTTTGGGCCCAGGCTGGAGGCACACTCACCACACAGGCAAGGATGACCTTGAATTCCTGATCAAGCGCCAGGACTACAGGTGCGCAGTTTGAGTCTTACAATATCTAACACAACACCAGCCCACAGCTTCAGTTCACACAGACGTGCTAGAATACTGCACCGCAAATTCAAGTTCGGCTTTCTCTACGACTTCTGCTCGGATTTTCTGTGAGCCTAAAACTACTCTAAAAAATAAAGACTACTGGGGACAAGGCGGTAGAGACGCATCTGGGAGGGGTTGGGGGTGAATAGGATCAAAATACAATGTATGAAATTCCAAAGAATTAATAAAAAAAATTAATAAAAAACTTTTACGAAGGGAAATAAAGGCCACTAAGTAACAGGAAGAACTTGGACTGAGGGCAGGTTGGAGAAGGGGAGTCACTTTGGTCATGTGACTCACAGAGCAGTGACTGCTTCCAGGCTGATGTCACAGGCAGGATAAGGAAGCTGCAAAGGGGGTGTCTGGTCTGGAGTCACAGAGAAGACCCAGCTCAAGAGCAAGCTAGCACAATGCAGGATATCTGTGGTCCCTGTTTGGAGCCATTAGGAAGGTACAAGGATTAGAGAAAAATCCACTGCTGAATGTTCTGCCTTGAAACTGATACCATCTCCTTGGAAAGGCAGAGGTGGGGCTGGGTGTGGTGGCTCACGCCCATAACAGCTCTTGAAAAGCTAGGAAAGGTTTCCTCAAACTCCAGGGCAGCTTGGATAACAAAGTGAGCTCTAGGACATCCCGGGCTGCAGACAGAGACACTGCCTCAAAATCATGCAATGGAAACAAAAAAAAAAAAAAAAAAAACACAAATATTGCAACACATGGGCAATCGTCACCTTTGACACTGGCCACAGACGCCAAGAACTAACTGGTGCTGTGTGGAGTTTCCATGGTGTGTGGCACCAAGAAAGATCAAATACAAAGGGCCTAACAGGATACTGCTCCAAACGTGAAGAGTTGACAAGCAAGAAGGAAGGTTTGCCTGGCAAACGTGGCAACCACCTGGGGAGTGAGCAAGGTGTTCCTACACTCAGCCAAGGGCACAGAGAATGGGGAAGAAGCTGTTCACTGCCAAACTGACTATCCATTCACGCCCTGCCCTTGGCCACGGAAAATCATTTAGAATCTCTGTGCCTCAGTTTCCTTACCTATAAAATCGAGCCAATTGTGCACTTCGTGGAGGCCAGGGCCTGGTACTCACTATGCCAGCTCTCATCACCAGTCACTCGGTCCTTCAGAAACAAGTCTCCTTAAAAATATCCTCTGTATCAGTTAACAGTGCTTAGGGGGCAGAATGCTTTCAATGATATATTCTGAGGTTCACATGCCAGTGTGAAGCGTATGTCATGGCCGTGGGTTACGAAAGTCAGTTCACTAATTCTCAGATATCCAAGGCCTGGCCTGGATGAAGAACCAGCCTAAGATAAGACACACGGAAAGGCCTTCTAGAAGGAGGTGAGCTGCCAAGGTTACTATTCCTAACTTCATTCTTGCCAGAAACACTGAAGCAAGCAAGCCAAGGGCATCTAATACGTGTCTGTCTGCAGACTCAGCACCGCCAAGTTCTCAAAACACAGGTCACAGTTTTCCAGTTTTCTAATGTTGCTCAACCATCAGAGAAATGAAGTGACCCTGAAGCCAGCGATGGCCAGCGCCCTGATTCAAATCATAATAACCCTGACTTCCCAGCACATAGGAACATGGCCGAGGGTGAAGCTAGATGGAGCTTGGCTTTTAAGGGTCTTATCACTGCTAGGCAAACCAGTGAAAGGTTGCAAGTTAGTTATTCCCTCCGAGACCCACACTACAACCTCCCCTCCCCAAAACCCAAGCAGAGTCCAGCCTCACATGCAGCAGAGTCAGCCTGCCTCCCTCATCTCCTCCAATGCCATTCTACTACCTACCTTGCCAGGAAGAAGTCTGTACTGGCTGGTTTTGTGTATCAACTTAACACAGGCTGGAGTTATCACAGAGAAGGGAGCTTCAGTTGGGGAAATGCCTCCATGAGATCCAGCTGTGGGACATTTTCTCAATTAGTGATCAAGGGGGTAGGGCCCCTTGTGGGTGGTGCCATCCCTGGGCTGGAAGTCTTAGGTTCTATAAGAGAGCAGGCTGAGCAAGCCAGGGGAAGCAAGCCAGTAAGGAACATCTCTCCATGGCCTCTGCATCAGCTCCTGCTTCCTGACCTGCATGAGTTCCAGTCCTGACTTCCTCTGGTGATGAACAGCAATATGGAAGTAAGCTGAATAAACCTTTTTTTCCCTAACTTGCTTCTTGGTCATGATGTTTGTGCAGGAATAGAAACCCTGACTAATACAAAGTCATAATTGAATCATAGAGCCATACAGAACTCCTGGTGTATCTTCTGTGTCTGTGACTTCAAGGACTATCAGGTCCCCTACAAAGCCCTGTATTCTGCCCTGTACATTAACCATACAAGTTTGTACTCATAGAAGAGGGACATGGGGATGGCAAGATGACTCAGCAGATAAAAGAACTTGATAAATGGCATGTCTGAATGTTCAATGGCCTGAATTCAATCTCTGAGATGCACCTGTAGAATGAAGGAGAGAAGGCTCACAGTTGTCCTCTGACCATATAACACTTTCCTCCCATGGCACACACACAAAGACACACATAACATGGTATACATGCCATCTCTTCCTTACTTTTCTATAGACTGGGGCAATGTATAAAAGAAAGTGTTTAAGGACCTAAGAGATAGTTCAGCAGTTAAGAGCATTTGTTACTTACCCAGGGGACCCAGGCCCAATTAGCAACACCCATGTGGTGGTTCACAACTATCTAGAACTCCAATTTCAGGGGATCCAACCCCTTCTTCTGGCTTGCAAAGAAAACAGGCACACATGTGGTAGACAGATATACACGCAGACAAAATACGCATGCACACAGAAAATAAAATAAATCTTTAAAAGAAAAGAAAAGCACTTAACTTAGCTTATGGTTTCAGAGGGTTACAGTTCATGATGACAGAGCAAAGGAATAGCAGAGAGTTCACATCTTGATCCACAACTAGAGGCAGAGAGAGAGGGGGGGGGGGGAGGGGGTCTGGCCCAGTCTCATTGGCTACAGCAGAGAGAGAGCGAGCACAAGTGTGCGCATTGGTAATCATGGGAGTCTTTAAAAACCTCCAAATCCACCTCCAGAGACACACCTCCTCCAACAAGGCCATACCTCCAAATCCTTCCCAAACAGTTCTACCAACTGGAGACCAAGGATTCAAATATATGAGCCTCTACAAACTGCTCTCATTTAACCCACTGCATGCCTTTACATA
>JADRCD010233208.1:0-11294 GCA_019843815.1 Montemys delectorum | reverse complement strand
TCCTCTCCTCTCCTCTCCTCTCCTCTCCTCTCCTCTCTTCTCTTCTTTTCTTTTCTATTCTCTCTCTCTTTCTCTCTCTCTCTGTCTCCTTCTGGTATCAGTGTGTCTTCTTCACACATGTGTACATATGTGTTCACACATGCTTGGAGGGCAGCCACTTTCTGATAGAGTATCCTACTTTCTCAGTCTGTCCTTTATTCACTGAAGCTACAGTTAGCCTGGGGGTTGGCTAGTTCCAACAGTCCTGTGTCTATCTCCACAGTGTAGGAGGCAAACGCATGCCCATATCTAGGATTTATTTATTTATATTTTTCCATGGAGTTTGGAGATTGGAACTCAAGTCCTCATGCTTGCTCAGCCAGCCTTCTCACCCATAGGGCCATCTCTTCAGTCCTGATGATCTATAATTGGTACAATTTTTTCTCTTTTACTTTAGAACTGAGTCTGGCCATTCCTTGTGTGATGCTAAGGCACACTTGTACCCTTGTTGGTTTTGCCTCTAGTATTAATCTAGGATCATGTCCCCTACCCCTTGCCTTCTTCATATGCACACAATCTCTATATTTGTTCAAGTTTCAGCTCAACTATGCTCCATGCACCCTTTCTCTTTATTGGAGTTCACACAGCTTTATATTTAAAAAAAACAAAAACTACAAGTGCAAATCAGTTTTATAGAATAATCTGTTCCATTGTGATATTTTCCCACGCCATTAATGTGCTCTGATTGTCTGAAGTGACTTTTGGTTGGGAATTATCCCCCCCCCCCAGATTAAAAAAAAATAATCCACAAATTAGTTTTCTCAAAAGCATGCAAGGTGGGCCATTTCCTGGGCTCTGGACATTCAGCAATGACTAAGATAGAAGTTCCCAGTTCCTGTAGCATTTATGTGAGGCAAGAAGGAAAGGACATTGACAAATAAATTAGTAATGTAATAGTGTATCACAAGTATAGTTAACAAAATAAGTTATGAGTTAGAGCTGCAGAGTGGTAGGGGTGGGGCATTAGTATAAATAAACTATAAGCTGTTTGGGAAAGACTCTCAGCTCAGCTTTAAATTCATTAGGCCCCAGCTTATCATAGCCAATTTCCTTCTAAGTAGCTTGACCTTAAGTAGCTCAGTGTCTGAAATATAATTTGCCATCTTTCCATCACCCTCTGTTCCCCTGGTCTCTTGTTTTCACTGGCCTTGACATCACGCTTCTCAGTCGCTTCATGGGAAAGTTTGCTCCCATGCTTTCCTTCCTGCCTGGGAGGTTCTCTCAAGTGCTGTATCAAGGCTCCATGCTGTGTGCTTGAAATCTCCCAACATTATTCTGTATATATGCATGTGTGTACATGTTCCTGTATGTGCAGGTGCAAGTAGAGGCCAGAGGTCAGCCTCAGTTGGCTGCTCTTCAGGAGTCATTCTTCTTGTGTTCTGAGACAGGGTCTCTCACTGATACCTGGAGCTTGCAACTTGGTTGAGGCTGAATGGATAACAAGCCTGGGGATCCTCCTGTTTCCATTCTTCCGGTGCTGAGATACTTGCGTATGTCTCCACACCTGCATGTGTGCTAGGCTCAAACACAGGTCTTCATGATTTGGACTGCAAGCACTTTACTGATTGAGCAATAACAAAATATCTCCACAATTCCTCCATGCCTTCTCCTTTCTATATTGTAATACTAATATTTTTGATTTTCTAATCAAAAGCCTTTAAATGCTAGTGAGAAATAATTTTGCTTATGTGATGGATCTATACGCAGCACCATCTGAGAATAAAAATCTCAGAGCTCCGGGCTAGGCTCAGTTCTCAAGTCCTTTTCCAAAGGAAGAGTTGCTATTTGCCAGGCTCTGCTATGAACACCAGAGCTAAAGATGAATTTAGTCTTCACAATAACACTTTTAAATGGTTGCTTGGCAAATGAGGAAACTGAGGAATGAAGATGTTGTCTAAGGTAACAGAGGCAGGAACATGTCCACAGCCCAGGCTTCAAGTGAGGAGGATCTGGAGCTTGGCTTTAATCCATAATGTCTCACTTTGTAATGCCAGACTCCGTTCCCACGTGTGTGGAGACCTCTGTCCCTATCTCTATCTGTATGTCCATATGGACAAAGCCTGCTGTCAGGACCTCTGTTCTTATCTCAATCTGTATGTCCACACGGTCAAAACTCAGCTTGCATAGCCTCCTGTTCCCTTCTGAGACCAGCCTTGCCAGCAGCAGTGCCTCACCTTCAGACTGCTCATGGGAGTTCTTCCCTGCCTTGCTTCTGAAAGTTGACTGCAAAGTACTTTAAAGTATATACAGTGGCTTCCCCTGAAAACTAAGAAAGATTTAGTTCCTGTGAAAAATATTTACTGTTGATGGCAAAGTCCACCCTAAGCCTTTCAGTGGAATAAAGCCTGCATTTTGATGCTGGCAATGACTGTAATATATTTTAATTTTAAGCTTGCCAAATAAAAATTAAAAATAAAGGCAGAGAGATTCACTTGACAAGCACTTACTAAGCTTATGCTAAGTATATGGCTCTGCTGAAAATTGGCTCTAATGCTTTGATTCAACTGGGAATCTGTGCATCCAAACACCAAAAGTCTTTATCCCCAATTGGTTTTTGATGGATCAATAAAGATGCCAGTGGCCAATGGTTGGGCAAAGGTAGATGGGGTGGGACCCTTAGGGTTGCACATGTTAGGAAGCAGGGGGGAGAAGAGAGAGGCTTTCCAGGATGAAGTGGGAGACAGGAGATATTGAGAGTTACAGGAAAGAGAGCCAATGAGCCCTGCAGGAATTCTAGTAAGTGGCCACTGGCCACTTCCCTGATTGGGCTGGAGTAGCATGGGAAGGTTTGTGAGTGCCCAGTTAAGGCATTTTAAACTTAATGGGTGTGTGTGTGCGTGTGCGTGCGTGTGTGTGTGTGCGTGTGTGTGTGTGTGCGTGTGGTGTGCGTGTGTGCGTGTGCGTGTGTGTGTGTGTGTGTGTGTGTGTGTGTGCGCGTGCGTGTGTGTTACATTTGAGAATCCAGAGTTCCTGGATGGGTGGCTGGAAGTGCATGACCCTCCAGGAGCACAAAGCTGTGTAGCTAAACACTCCCCACTACATGGATTTGTTTTAAGAACCCTGAAGAGTCAAATAAAACTGAACAGTCCAGGTTATATAGCAGCAGCAAATAGTCACCACCTCCCAGTGAGTTCAAATGAAAATCTTTCTCAAGGTGATATGGGATGGCCTTTGAAGGTTGCCAGGGTGATATGCCCAAGTTAATTATGCAGTAACTGAGCCCTTGAAGCAACCACTCCTTTGAAAAGTGGGGGTGATATATCAAAAGAAGGGGAGAAGGTGATGTGGCATGGACTGGTTGTGAACATCTCTGCCCATGTGCCATCCATTCCTTTGGCCAAAGCAACTATATCTCACCCAAAGTCAGGTAGCCCAGCCAAAAGGAAAGAGGTGTTAGTGAATAATTATCATGACTCCCCCAATAGACACAGATCTCTACTTCCTGTAGCTTATTCTAGACCATAAAGGGAGCATAGGAAACCTATAACAGAAGTGACAATTGTGTTCATTATAGAATGTGTTAGGAGATAATGTTATTGAAAAAATGGGGCAGCATGTAGCGACGCTAGAGCAGCATAGAGGAAATTGAGTCTTCTGTTACCAAATGGGACCCTGGAGGAGCAAAGGAAGCTGCTGTGGGGTTTCCTGAGAAAGAGTTTCTGCCAGAGGAAGCAACTGTGCCAGATCCTAAAGTGGGAGCATGTTTGTGTGTTTAAGAGCAGCGAGGAGGTCAGGAGGTTAGCATGGCAGTGGCAGATGGAGACAGAAGAGTCTGGGCTAGACTACATGGAATTTGAAGACCCTATCAGGATTCTGATTTTTTTTTTTTTTTGTGTGTGTGTGTGGCAGACCCAGGTAGGGAAACAGCATGCTTTCTCATTACTGTTACAAGTATCTGTATTGAGAGCAGACTCACAGAAGGCAAAGATGGAGGCAGGGTTAAGTTCAGGAGAGTGACTCCATTGTTCAATGAGGCCTGAGGGTAGCTCACCTCAGGTGACGGCTGGACATCTTGCCTCTGGATCTGATTCCAGGTTCTTTTGGGTGTATGAGTTTCACAATGTGGTTTTAGTTTCAAACACAACAAGATTCTGAAATGAAACTGTGATTCTTCCCACGATCCCTTGCCTTCCTCCAGTTTCACCTTTGATGTCCTGCGTCTTGGTCACTAACTTGGGCTACACTGGCTTGCTTGTGGGCATTTGATTACACTGAATTCTTCCCAGGTACACACAGCCCTTCCCTCCACACATCTGAGCCTCAGTGGCTCTTACTGGAGAGGTCTTCCTCCTCGGCAGCTTAAGAAGGTCTCTCCTGCTTATTTATGATTCAACATTCTGTATTTCCTTAACGGTGGTTATTACAGTCTACAGCCCTGCTTCCTAATTTCTTGTTAGTGATGTGTTTGTGTACACATGTGTATATGTGTGCATGTGCATGTGAGAAATTGTGTGTTTGTGTATGTGTAAGTGTGCATCTGTGCTTGGTGTATGCACATGTGTGTATGTACATGCATATATGTGAGTGTGTGTGTGTGTGTATGTGTGTGTGTGTGTGTGTGTGTGTGTGTGTGTGTGTGTGTGTAGAACAAAGGTTGCTGTTTTTCAGGCACCATCTAGAACTCACTCAAAAGGATATAGTAACTGGCCAGCAACTCCCAAATATCCACTTATTTCTGTCTCTTCCATCCACAGGGATTCCAAGTAGGTGGCAACGTGTCTATCTTTTTCCATGGGAAGAATTTACATTCTGAGAAGTCTGCCCTTAGGTCAGTGTGAAGAAAGCACTCTTCTGATGGAGCTACCTTCCCAGCCCTAGTTGTCATTTGTCTTTTAGTTTTTTTCCTTGAAACATTCATAATGCATGGAATGAAGTATGATCACATCTACCTCACTTTTGCCACCCAGCTTTGCCTGCATCCCTTCAACACGTCACCCAACTTCAGCTTCAACTTCAGAGCTTTTCTGCTTTCTGAGCAACCCACTAGGTCCAGTTGGTTCTGCGTGTAGGAGCACTGGTGTGTGCCACCCAGTGCAATGTTGGACTCCTACAAGACCATATCACTGAGTCTCTCCCTCTAGGAGATATCAAGTCCCAGAATCTCCACAATAAGGGCTTCTTTTTGCCCCATTAGAATGCAAACTTCCTAAGCAGCCGGGACCGGCTCTGTCTACTTCTCAATATGGAGAACAGTGCCTGAGATAGGAACAGTGAAGTTGTGCATGGACAGACCATAGTAGTCTTTCCTTTCCCATCGTGCTTCATTGTTTCCGTTATCTGTAAACAGCCATTGTCTGAAAATATCAAGTAGAAAACTCTGGAAATGAATGGCTCACATGTTTTAAAATTGCGTGCTGCTCTGAGTAACAGCAATGGTGAGGTCTTTGCCTGCTGTATGTACTCTGTTTGTTCTACCCACCCGTTAATAGGGTTCAATACTATCCTAAGGTTCAGGCATCTTATTGGAGGGAGTCTTAGATAAAGGAGACCATTGTTTTGAATCCAGGATACAAAAAGTCAGGATAGAATGCTGACAGGAAGTTAAATGAAATTCAAAGTGACATGACAGAAGAGAAAATATTCTTATGAATCCTAGACAGCATAGGGTGGCTGTTAGCATGCTGGGAATCACAAATTCTAGTGCACAATTTTTACGTCTGCTTCCTCTACTAGGGATGATGTGCTATTCCTCCTTTTATTTCTTTGTGCCTCTTTGACAAACACATATTGTACCAAATTGTCCTGACCCTATGTTTAAAAGTTCTCATGCTGAGCTTTCTAATGAGACCCTTATTAAATGTAGAGTCTTATCATGAATTCTATAAAGGCCTCATGGAAAAGAAAGACCTTGCATGCATGCCATGATCTTTTAGACATATTGAGATGTTTTTAATCAAGCTGCCATCTGGCTCATACCTCCGATTACATCTGTCGTGTGCTCTCAGTTCATGAACTGAGGGCACATAGCACTTGAAACATGAGGCTAGAGTTCTGAGAGATGACAGGTTCAGCTAGGCCTGTCTTTCTTCTTCAATTTTCAGGCCCAATATGGGTTGACTTGGAAGAAGAAGAAGTTAATAAAATTAAAAAGTTATTATTCAGGAATTAGGTGGTAGGTACTAGAGGGTGATAGTCAGCATGGGGAATTCTTCGTCTGGCCAGGAGACTGAGTGATTGAAACAAAGAAGCAAGAGAAACACCTTCTGACTACTTTCCTGTGCCCGTGTGGACTGCTGGAAACTGTCCACCTCTCAGGAGGGAGACCCTGGAAGAGATGGAGGAAGGCAGACAGTGATGGCTAGAACGCAAGAAATAACGAATGCTTGGCAATCTTTTAATGCTACGCTAGGTTTCCTCTGAAAAGCCATTAGTTTTCTGAAGTCCCGAGTAAAATTTGAGGGGGGAGCTGTAGAGATGCCTCAATGGTTAATCGGATTACTGCTCTTGCAAAGGACCTAGCACACTCATGGCAGCTCACAACCATATGTTACTCCAGTTCCAGGGGCTCCAATGCCCTCTTCTGGTCTCTTGGGGTACACAGACAAACATGCAGGCAAAACATCCATACAGATAAAATAAAAACAAATGTTTTAGCATAAAAATCAGTAGTTTCTTTAGATTCGTATGGTGTTTGACTCATTCCAAACAATTGTACCACTCATGATCTCATCTGAGTCCACCAATCACCCCACAACAACCACATAGTAAGGAGAGTGGCACGATCATTCTCATCTTAGAGACAAGGGAATGAAGCACTGGCTTACAGGACAACCTTGCAGAGAGCTAAGTAGAAAAGCTGCAAACATGAGTCCTTTCATAGCTTAATTACTGAGGCCTATCAATCTTTCTTCATGGTTGACCCACCACCACCCCCATGATTTCATTCAATGACGTTATTTTCAGACAGGAATGTAAGGAACTGTTTCGAGGGCAAGCCAGTCAAGGGTGATCCCAGGAGGCAAGTTAGGAAGTAAAGATTGCAGGCTTAGCCTGATTCCTACAGAGCATCAGTTACATTCGAAGTAAATTCGCTTGGCAGTGGAAGAGCTGGCCTTGTGCATTCCCACAAGCTACCATCATTGCCTAGCAAATACCACCTTTCCCTAGCATGGAGGATTCAGTGCCCTGGAGCAACCTTCTGCATGGTGGGAGGGCTAGTCAGTTAGCTGCAGCATATAGGGGAGTGGCTCCACTCCCTACCTCAAACCTATGATAGTAGAAGTAAACAAGGTATCATTTGTGTACTAAGAGAAAGCTATTCATAATTTTTAAGGTGCTACACCGAATACAAGAAATTATTTCCCTCTGGCACATTTTTGGGGCAGATGCGGATCAGTCAAACACCATCTTTGGGATGAGTGTCAGAGAGAGCTCTCGTCACCTGACTCCGCGAGGAACTGGATCCAAAAACAGTTATTCAGAAAAGGAGTTGTGTTTCAGGCTGTGCTCCATCTTACTGAATTTACAAAATCAATTCAACTACTTTATCCCTTTCACGTAAAAGATCAAATCTGGGGGACAAGTCAGTTAGTTTTCAAGCTCTCAAACTTGTAAAAGGCAAGAAAGGTCTTTAGGTGATGAGCTGAGCCTTCCTCCTAGGTCACAGCATGCCAAGCGGTAGGAGAGAAGCCTACCTCCATCTGGGGAACTTGGAGACTGCAGTCGGGAGGAGTGAAGAGTACTCCTTCCTTGATTCTGATAGTGCTCGTAAAGCCCATTCAGATCTGGAAAGTGAGCCTGCGGAATAGCTTTGAAGTCTTTCTCTGACATAGGTGGACTGTCGCAGGACATAGAGCCCCATGGTGGCTCACCTGTACTGGCTGTGTGGGGTAGGAAGCTGTGAGGGCAGGAGACGAAGTAGCAAGGAAATGCCATTGCTCACAAGGTGGCCCTCACAGTGGCACCAGTCACCTGACTGATGGTTCTTAAGGGAAACGAAACGAGTTGCTCGGGGCAGCTATAGCAAGTGTTCTTCACACAGATGTGTCAGCTGTGGCTTTCTTTCTCTTGCCCCCCCCCCCCCATAGTAAGGAATTTGGAGAAAGCAATAAGGGGTTGCCACTATCCAAATCCATACAGCTTGTAAGATGGACTTTCTACATCCTCAAGGTAAAGCCTTATATGAAGCTTAATGCATATTCTGCCTCTGGTCTTTAACCATTAAGGACAATTTGCATCTGTAGCGCAAGAAGAAATTATTTACTAACACATACTCCCAAGATGACTATACAAGAAATTTAAACAAAGCCCAGATGGCAGCTTTCTAAATGTCTGGGTTGGGAAGAAGATTGGGTCAAATACAATAGTAATTCCTCAAGCCAGGGCTTGCTGTGGGAAGCACAAATCCATCTGCACTTTGTCTAAATGCAGAGTGACCTTTCTCTACCGAGTCTTGAGCTTAAAATTGGCTGAAGCTATTGGAAATCATTTTCAAAGGTCATTTGGAAAAAAAAGTACAATGGGTTTAAAGATACCTCCCAAATGTAGAAGTTAAAGAGGGTGGTGATGGTATCATTGCCAGCTGAAGTTTAAGAACTATTTGTTTAGTAGCACACAGACATAAAAAATTCCTTCCTCATCCCCTAGTAGAACTATTCCTCTTTATATTGCCAAGCAATATACCAACACCATGTACACAGCAGTAAAGAAATCTGCAAAATTATGTTTAACGAGAATCATTTTCTTTTATTAGATTGGGGGTGATGTTACACTGACGCCAAGCAGTAAACATTCCCATGAGCAGTCCGTCTGACTCCCATTCCAACTGAGGGCATCCATGTGCAGGGTATCCAGCACGTCATTAGAGAATTTTCAAAGGGCATATGTAGCTGAAGTCACTAGGGCATGGTTGTAGGTTACCTTAATAAGTTAAACAAGAGACTCCCCCCCCCCCAAGTTGCATTCATCAGGAGAACAAGAGCATTCTTGCACTCCTTAGAGAATTCAAAATGAGCCTCATTTTCAGAAGTAGGCAGGAGAGCAGGCCCAAGAAATTGCTCATGCTTGATGAGTCTCAAAGACTCCCCTGACCTCCCACTAATGTATAATCATGCCTAGGGTAGAAAATTGTTTTGGAATAAAACAAATTAATGATAAAATTGGCAATTGCTTATTTTATTTATGATTTAAGTTAGCATACAAAAAGATGGGTTTCGTTACAGCATTTTGATATGTACATGTCATGATGCTCTTTGCTCAAATTTATATATATATATATATATATGTGTGTGTGTGTGTGTGTGTGTGTGTATGTGTGTGTGTATGCATATGTATATGTGCATATTCTGGCTATAATAAAAAATGTGGAGCTTTTTGCCTTTCTGAGTCTTCTTCACTTTACTTATTAGCACGATGCTTTCTAGTCTGGTGGTTTTGGTAAAATGTCTGTCAGTTGGTGATGCTGTTTGGGGTAGTTTAGGAGGTTCAGCCTTGCTGGGAGAAGTAGGCCTGTCACTCCTGTCACTAGGAACAGGCTTTGAGAACCTATATCCTCCCAGTTTGCTCTTTCTACCTCCTGCTTGCTGTTTCTTACCATGCCTGCTGCTTCCTGCTCCCATGTCTCCACCCTGCTATGATGAGTTATCCCTCTGGAACCATGAGCCAAAATCAACTCTTTCTTCCTTATGACCAAAATGCTTTGGTCATAGCATTTTATCAAAGCATTAGAAAAATAACTAGTGCACAGTATAATTTAAATTATTGTAATACATAGCAATCTCTTTTAAACAGACTTTAAAAAATTCTTCCTAACTTTCCCCATTTACTGAGTTTTATTTTTGGTACTAATATATTATTTTGTCTTCAGGACAGATTTTTTAAGGATAATATTTATTTGGAGGCTTTGTTACAGTTTATTCAAGAAACATATGTTCATTAAAAATAAGTCATATCATTAATAATCTTTTCATATTTGGGTATCTGTTGTATGTGTGCTGGAACTTTCCTACTACTGGATTAAATTACACATTAAAAATAAGACAGCTCCTTTGCTCCCACAGATGCTGGCCTGGTTTTGTCTGCAAGAGAGAGGTGACTATCACTTGATATTTGCCACACAGCAGAGCAAACTCTATGTGGGAAAGACGGCTGGGTTCCAACATCACTTCTAAGACTTAGCAGCCTCATAACCAGAGGCAAGAAACTTCATCTAAGTCTTAGGTTTCTCAACTGTAAAATGAGAAAAATAATATCAGCCCTACCTACCTCACAGGGATGCTGAGAAAATAAAATAAAAGTAAAAACTTTAGGAAACTGCCTCATAAATTCCAAAGCATTATGCAAATCAAGTTGCTAATGCTCTGAGTGAACAGCAGCCTGCACTGGGCTCTGGGCTGAGCAGAGCAGACCCCGCACAGAGGGGGGGGGGAGAGACAAAAGACCATCATATTATGAATAAAGCAGTACTTGCCAGGCCACCTAAGTGACATATTGGTACATGTGGGATTTGTTTCTAGGGCTTGGATATTCTGTGTTGGGGAATGTCCTTTGGAATGTCACTCCATGGTAAGGCTTCTTGGAAATAGGTGATTTTTTTTTTTTTTTTCCTGAGAGTGTGACTGAACTGTCAATCCCTAAAATATAAAAATTCTGACAACCCTTGTATCTTCTTTTCATTACATAAGCACTATGGGTTTGTAATAGAGTATTTGGTAAAGGTCAATTGTGAGAAATGAGAAAAATACTAGCCATGTGACAATCACTAACCATTTATTCCTTCTACCTTTCCCTGATATTTTTCTATTGTTTGCTTTTATATAGTTCTGGCTAAAGTATATATCTTGTATGATGGTATGATTTTATGTGTCTTTATAAAATGAAAACTGTTTTACTTCCATTTTCTTTGTTCTCTCATATTTAAAGCTCAAGTCCTTCACCATTCCATTTGGGTAGCACCACCTGGACCACCAATACGATTTAAGCCCAATGACATATCTCTGCCACCCTGCAATCCTCTCTTCTTGTATAAGTTAGTTTGAATTTTCTGTCCTCCATTTTACTTTGAGTTCCTTCAAGTAGAAGTCATGTTTATTTGATTTTGTGTACACAGAGCCTACATTGGTTTTGGAATCCATTGTTTAATAAATATTCCTAGAACAATCATATATCATCTTCTCTAAACTCCTTAGAGTAAATAAATTAAAGCTGCCCTAACTGCTCTGAAAATTGATCTATTGTTGGCTCCATATTGTTTCCACAAGCAACTATACAATTATTATTGAGGTAAACATTTGTGTGTCTAACTGTGTGGTGTCTGC
>JADRCD010233206.1:0-13915 GCA_019843815.1 Montemys delectorum | reverse complement strand
CAAGGGCTGGGATTGAAGGCTGACTAATAGAATTTGCTAATCCATAGTAGTTGACTATTTCTGTTCTCCTTGGTTATGTATGCTTCTGATGTCTTTTAAAAGAAATAGTCTACCTTTAAGGCATGATTCTATGTAGTCTTCTAAAACTTTTATGGTTTTAAAACAGATTTATTTATTTTTATTTGTATGTGTGCTTGCCTGTGTGTGTAATGCTTATATGCAGTTGTTTGTTGAAGCTGTAAGTAAGCTGGATCCCCTGAAACTGGAGTTTGTGAGTTGTCTGATGTTGGGAAACAAACCTGGAAATTCTGGGAGATCAGAAAGACTTTCTACATTTAATTCACCTGGGAATTTTTTTGTAAGCTGAAGTATAAGTCTAATTTTATTTTTCCATAGAGGCAACTGAGTGTTCTAGAACCAGTCTCTCATTAGTCTACGCTTTCCTCCCTGGTCTGCAGCAAGTCTGTATGCTTTCCTTTCTCTCCTCTTGGCCAGAGTGACTGTCCCTCAGGAGCTCCGCTCCTCTGTCCCTGTGACTTGACTGTTCGTCAGCTTGCTTCTAAAAGGGCCGAGGTCCCTATTTGTCCTCTGTCTTAGTGACCATTGAATTGTTGTGAAGAGACACCATGACCAAGGTAACTTGGAAAAGAAAGTATTTAACTGGGGGCTTGCTTACAAGGTCAGAGTCCATGGCTGTCCCAATGGGGAGTGTGGTGGCAGAGAGAGAGAGAGAGACAGAGACAGAGACAGAGACACAGAGAGAGACAGACACAGAGAGAGACACACACACAGAAAAAGGAAGAGATAGAGACAGAGAAAGACAGAGCCACAGAGAGACAGAGACAGACAGAGAGGCAGTCAGACACTGAAACTAGACTGGAACCAAACATTCAAATATATGAGCCTCTGGGGGCCATTTTCTTTCAAACTATCTCCCTTCTTCAAAAATATGTTTTATCTTTGCTCTTTCTGATGGAATTTAGGATAAGCATTTCAGGAAAAACTTGTTGGAATCTTGATGAAAGTTTATTAACTATAGCATAGCTCTGCCTCAGCAGAGAGACATCTTTGAGTAGAGGTTGAAGGTTAACACAGACACAGCTGCTCAAAGGGTAGAGAGTGAACGCTGTAAAGTGAGTGACCATGTGCCATGTCATACATGAGACCTCTCTATCACTCAAACCCCAAGACTCAGGGACCTTCTCAGAAGAGGGTGTGGAAAAACTGTAAGAGCCAGAAGCTCCGGAGGACTACTCTCTAGGATGAATGCGTGCATAGATTCATAGCATCCACGGTTGCCCACACAGGAGCAAGGCAGTCAGCGTTCCAGCATGGAGGAGGGGTGGCTGCTAGGGGAGTTTTCTTTAGGGGCACGGTGCCCAGCAGGCTGACCATGCTCTGGTGGATGGCCCCATGTCTCCACGTTCATCTATCTGCTCCCTATCATCGAAACACTGTAACTTCTGAGGTTCAGCAGACACTTAGTAAAGCTGGCTCTCCTCCTTGCTTGTTTCCAAAGATTCCATCTTCTATTGGGGTTCAGACTTTGGAATTATTATTTTTTTTATTACTTTCTTGCTTGCTTAGTGATTCATTAAAGCAAATATTTTTGTTATTTCTTTTTGCCTGTTAAGCCATTTTTATTGAAAAGGTCATAGGTGCTCTTTTGTTTTTGTTTTTCGAGACAGGGTTTCTCTGTGTAGCCCTGGCTGTACTGGAATTCACTCTGTAGACCAGGCTGGCCTCCAACTCAGAAATCTGCCTGCCTCTGCCTCCCAAGTGCTGGGATTAAAGGCATGCACCACCACCGCCCAGCCCATAGGTGCTCTTATAAACTAAAAATGGGCTTCTTAATTATTTTTTGTTAATACACATAAATCAGTTTTAAGATCATTTTTGGTTTTTTGTTTCTTTATTATGGAAATCAGATTTTATTGGCTGTTATATTCTTGTTTAGTGTGAGGCTTTTGAGATTGAAATAAAAATGACTCTAGAAATTTGATTTTAAAATACTGCTCTCCTTCCAACTAAATAGTTACTGTCTATGAGCCAAAAGCTGGGCCCAGAGTTCTTTCTCTAGCTTTCTCCTGTGCATCTAAATTAGCACATCCGAGAGGGGGGCCATATATGGTGCTCGTGCCTGTAAGTCCAACGCTCAGGAGGCTGAGGCAGGAGGACTATTGTGAGTTTGAAGACAGCCTGGGGTACACAGAGAGTTCTAGTCCATCCTTGGTTTTAGAATCAGACACTACTCAGAAAACCCAAATACACCCTTGCCCCGTACACCAGACACACATGTACACACACACACACACACACACACACACACACACACACACATACACATTAGGGATTCATGAGACTAATTTTCATGAATTTACAAAATTGAACACTTTTTTTTACACTTGATAATTTCTGATATTTAAATATCTTTTCATAAATATTTGACTAAAGCACCTGGTTTTTGTTGTTGTTGTTGTTCTGCATCATTGAGAAAATTACTTACTGTCCCTGTGGACTCAGTTTCCTTTTTATGTAAAATGGGAATTTGATGGTATCAATTCCTAAGTGCCACTGGCAAAGTTAAATGACCAGTGCTGGCGCTGGTGGAGACTGTGAATTCGTGACACACAAAATCAATCGCAGGACACTGAGAGCTTGTGCAGGTTCCTGTTACCATCAGTGTCAGGACCCAAGCATCTCTCTTCCATTTTAACTCAGGTATGTGCCCATCAAGGATCTTCTGAGAATTTACGATAATCTCTACGGCCGGAAAGTCATCACCAAAAATGTCATTGTTGATTGCACATACCTCCAGTTCCTGGAAATGTAAGTGTGGCCCAGAAGGAAGGTTGCCCCTGACTCACAGGAGTTCCCTGAACACCCTTTTTCCTATTTTTACTTCCAGGGGTGCATTTCGAATATAAGGATTTCTCTTCTGGGAAGGCAGTTGAATGATAGAAGATGCACATGGCTGGGCTGGCTCATCATTATTTGCTTCATTTTTCTGTAGAAACTGCAGCTCACGAAGATTCTTATTTGTGTTGCAGGCATGGGGAGATGTTGGCTGTCTCCAAGGTAAAGATATGCTTTTTCTGAGTCTTGGCTGAAGGACTATATATAGACGGTGCAATGCCTTACTCCCCTGCCTCCTGCTGCAGCTCTATTCCACGTACTCTACAAAGTCCCCATTTCTGGTGGAGCAGTTCCAAGACTATTTCCTCGGAGGTCTGGATGACATGGCGTTCTGGTCCACGAACATTTACCGTTTGACCAGCTTTATGCTGGAGAACGGGACCAGGTGAGTTTTGCCTTGCTAGATTCCCCACACAAAGCTCAGCGTCTTAAGTTGATGAAACAATCAAAGGGAGGCAATCTCAGAAGTAGTGTCTGAAGCCATCTGGGGAGAAAACAATGGAAACTATGAACTCTCTAAAACCTGACTAGGAGAGGTCTGGTTGAGAGACAGAGGGACAGAGAAGCAGACACGGTAGAACTGGGAATCACTGAGAAGTAGCTCACACACACCTCTCCCATGCTCCAAAACCAAATCAACGGTGGATGGTTTGTAGAGCAGGCTCTGGAGGAGATGGATGGAGGGCATGGATGGGATTGCTGCTTAGCGTCTCCTGGGAGAGCATCACCTTTGTTTTGTCATCTTCAGGACCAGAACTACTCAGAGACCAAACACAGTTAGTGCATATAGGAAGTTAGATCTTTAGGAAGAACTGCCTATAGGTCCTGGGAAGCCACTGTTGGACAGAGAAACCGCACATCATCAGCATTGGGCACACAGCTCTCCCCCAGATGAGCTGCTGGGGGTTAAGAAGAGTAGGAAACTTAGATAAAGCTCCTGCTGCAGGGAAGGGGTGGCACTTGGAGCTTGGCTGGGCCTGCAGAGTCAGCAGTGGGGACACAGGCTGTTTGCGCAAGAGCTGTTCCCCAGAGCTGGTTCCAGGTCACGAACTCAGAGTGTGGGTGTTGATAAGAATAATAGTGTGATGTGTTCTTAAAGATCTTGGCAATATACATACATTATTAATCATAATTCCACATTGCTGATTTGAAATGAAATTCTCTTAAGTGCTAAGATTGACTTCTGCCTAATCCATCCACGCAAATTTACTTGAAAGACGAAAGACGGGATGATTTGGTAGGGATTAGCAATCTAATATGAATCCTATTTAATTTAACCTGTTCTGTTACATGCTGTGCATCCATGTGTGTAGGCATGTTTGCAGGTGTGTGCGTGTGCATGCATGAGGAGATCTGAGGTTGACGTGGGTGTCTTCCTCAGTTACTCTCACCTTATACATTGAGACAGGGTCCTTTGCTGAACTCTGAACTTTCTAATTGAAGATAATCAGACTAGCTAGCTCATTTGGAGATCTCATATCTCCATCCTATGAGCACTCACATTTCAGATTGGCTAACCTTTCATTTGTGTGAGTTCTGCAGGGAACCCCAGTCTTTACACTTAGATAGCAAGTGTTTCACCCTCTGAGGGATCTCTCCAGCTTCAAAGTCTTATTTCAATAGTGAGCAAAATCTCAAGTCAGACCTCTAAGCCCTTAGAGTGGACCTGTGTGTGTGTGTGTGTGTGTGTGTGTGTGTGTGTGTGTGTGTGTGTATACATTCTGAAACCAGAATGCTCTCCTTTGTTTTTTGAGACAGGGTCTACTATTATTTATCTGGATCTTGGTGGTTAGGCCTGGCAGCTATGCAGGGGGGCCATGGAGTTCCCGAGGTCTGCTTGACTCTGCAAGCCCCCATGCCAGGCCATGGGTGCTGGGAATCTAATACAGATCCTCATGTTTGCAACAACTGACTGAGCCATCATCCGGGCCTGGCTGAAAGTATTTAGATGCATGAAGCATAGATGTAAAGAGGGTGGGGTTTAGAATTGGAGACATATCCTTCTTACCACTGAGTTTTTATGTCACAAGTTGCTAAACCTCCTAAGCTTTGATTTCTTGTTAAATGGGGATGCTCACCATTCCATCTTGATGAGGCTGGGAGGAGTCCGTGAGAACCCTCATGCAGAGTGGAGGGTTTAACAAGCAAGTGCTTACTAAGTGCTGGCTCCATGATCGTGGTTGCTATTAGGTGGAAGCTAAGGTTTTATTGGTCAAACTCAGAATGTCCAGTCCTAGTAGAGTAAGTAACCTCCATTTCTTCATCCTCCCTCCCTCCTTCCCTTCCCCACTCCCTCCCTCCCTCCCTCCCTCCCTCCCTCCTTTTCTTCCTCCCTCTTTCCCTCAGGCACATGCAACAGTCCTCAAGCCCCGCCCCATTTCTGGGTGACTTTGGACTATTTCTGAACTTAGCTAGGGAAAGACAGGTAGGAAGAAACAGCAGAGGAGCACGGTTCTTATCTCTGTCCTAGCACACACACTGAAAGAAAGAGGGGTGGGGGAGACAGCAGAATTCAGAATTTATGGGAAATTTAAAGAAGGTCCTAGAAGCAAAGAAAAAAAAAATCACAACAGAAGAAATGTATTTGTTTTTATTTACCAGCATCATTCCAGCTCGATAAGAGTACTTTCCTTTTAAAATGCATTTTAAAGTGCATGCATGTTATTTGAAGCACACAGTAGGCTCCCCCCCCCCCCGAAGAAACAGGGAAATGGTGGTTACGCCCCACTGGAACTTGCCGCATTGCCTCCTGACTCCAGTGGTGGAGCAAGAGAGAGGACTCACAGAGAAGGCCTTTTCCTCCGCTCAGGGTTGGCATGATGGGTCTGGAAAACGTGCGTGCACTCGGAAAGAGCTTTACTCAGCAGGAAAAATAGAGTCACAGCATCCCTGGGAAAAATGGAGCAGAAGATGATGGTCTTAGCTAAAATGAGCCAAACTCAAAACATCAAGTTTTCTCTCATGTGTAGGACCTAGAAAACACAGAAACCACGCAATGGAAGGAGGAGCAGGATTTGTGAGAGGGAGAAAGGAAGTGGGCAGATGGAAGTAGGTAGTGTATACGGTCTAAAAACTATATATATATATATATATATATATATATATATATATGAATTATGATATATAATATAAGACATGAATTATGACATATGATAATATGATTATCGTCTCAGTATGTGATATGTTGAATTTGAAGTGTCATTATGAGACCAGTCACTTTACACAATGAACAAATTGTCCTGAGAAGGAAGAGCTGGGCTGTAGCTAGCTTAGTGGAATGCATGAGGAAAGCCTGCTGTCAGCTCCTCCTACTGTCTCCCCATTCCCTTCCCAGCCCCTGGTTTTCCCTTGCTGCAAAGCCCTCATGTTTCTCCTAGTCTCCTCCAGTGGCCCCCACAGAGGCCTTCAAAGTCCTGTTGCTTCCATAGTGTCCACACCCACTCCCACAAAGTCTCTTTGTGAATGAGGTCATCCCTTACATTTTCCAACGCCTTCTCACTTACAGAAGAGATCCCTGATTTCCTACCTAACTGCTGAATCTGTAGAATTTTGTAAGAGAATGAAATTGAGCGCTGTAGATCTTTTTGGTGGAACTGGCGTAACTGGGCAAAGGTACTGTAGCTGGGACCCGGTTTGCATCATATTCTCAGACTCTGGGAATTTCATGTTTACTTGCAAGCTTGGCAAAGGAGCCAGGAGGGTGGAAAAAGGCTTGGCTAGAGAGACATGGGCTCACCATCCAAATGGCCGAGTAATGAACTTTTTAAGCCTATGGAGGTGCGTTCAAGGTGCCTCCATTGGCACAATGGATAGATAGCACATCGAACTCATAGTGACAAGAGTGATTTAAAGCACATCACTGATTACCTGTTAAAATCATGCTTGGAGAGGGGGGGAGGAAGAAAAGTGCCTAACTCCTTCCACTGTTTTCCCAGTGACTGCAACTTGCCTGAGAACCCTTTGTTCATCTCCTGTGATGGCAGGAGGAACCACACCCTCAGGTAAGTGGGACCAGAAGAGTGATGCTATGGAGATGGTGGAGCATGGGGTCTTCAGACCAGTGGATGTAGGTTCCTAGTCTAGCCGAGCCATTTACAGCCAGGTGGCTTTCAAACACAGTGGGAATGTCTGAGCTACAACTTTCCTTTCTGACAACAAAGAAAAGATATCTCCAGTCCTGGAATACTGGCATGGACTACAGATGGTAACAGGCATTAAGACAGGTGCAGGCAGTGAGTTACTCACTAAATGAGTAGTTTTATGATAGTTCTATGATTACCCACTCTTATTATTTTGATTTATGAACCCTACCTAGGTTCTATCCTAAAAAAAGCATTTTCCTGACAAGGTGAAGAGAAGTGCTCTTTGGAAACTTCTGAGGAATAGGTCTGGTTTATATTGTTAGAGCTGGTATCTCCTGCTGGAGCTAGGGACCAACATCCAAATCATGATGCTTTCATAAAGGAACATCATTCGTTATCAATAAAACAAAACAATAGCGTAAATTATAATGATACTTGGAGATAGTCATTCTCCCAGGAACTGAGAGTGCATGGCCTGAGAGCTGTCTGGGTACTGAACATGTCATTGTAAATATGGTTGAGCACTGGGTAGCAAAGGACCAGCTGCTCTGAGAATTTACTACAATGGCCCAACCAGGGCCCGGTGGAGTCTCCTTGTAGAACCAATGAGATGTTTAAGAGCAAATCCCCTCAATAATCTAGATAGTAAAGTGAGAGAGAGCTTTCCCGTGAAACAACCTGAGGAGAGTTAGTGTGTTGTGAGAATTCAAAGGTGAAGGAAAGGTTCTGCCAATTCCTTATTGTTTAATTCATTTAAAGTTACTCCAGTCATATATATATTCTTTATGACTGTTGTTGATATATATATATATATATATGTGGATGTGTATATATACATATATATACACATATATGTGTATATAGCATCTTTAGGTTAAGCTTACTGTCTGTGGCTGTTGGAGTCCCTCCTCCTCTGATGTTCCCCTTACCCTTACGCATGCTGAAGCCTTGGTAGCTCTTCTAGGCACCAGTGGTATAGGCTGTCTAAGATATGTGATTTTTTTTTTAAAGACAGCTTCTTGCCGGGCTGTGGTGGCACACACCTTTAATCCCAGCACTTGGGAGGCAGAGACAAGTGGATTTCTGAGTTCAAGGCCAGCCTGGTCTACAGAGTGAGTTCCAGGACAGCCAGGGATACACAAAGAAGCCCTGTCTCGAAAAACCAAAAAAAAAAAAAATTTTTTTTTTCTTATGTCTACCCCTCTTCCCTAAGTGCTAGCATTCCAGGCATGTGCCACTGTGCCCAGTTCAAGACCTCTGAACTAGAAAATTGATTTATTTGTTTTTAAAACAGGATTTCTTTTTATAGTTTGGCCGTCTTGGAACTCACTATGTAGACCAGGCTGGACTTGAACTCAAAAAGTTCTGTCTGCCTCTGCTTCCTGAGTGCTGGGATTAAAGGCGTGCACAACAGATGGGCTAGAAAAATATATTTTAGCCGGGTGGTGGTGACGCATGCCTTTAATCCCAGCAGAGGGTGGTGAATTTCTGAGTTTGAGCCCAGCCTGGTCTACAGAGTGAGTTCCTGGGTCATGCTGCCATCCTCAGGAGGTCGAGAGCTGTCTTAACCTCTTCAGTGAAACATGCAACACATTTATGGTGTGGTATTCTAGAGGGACTTTTACTCCTACTGTGAGTTCCGGGACCACAGGAAATCCCTTCTTCCTCTTCCTCTTCCTCTTCCTCTTCTCCCTCCTCTTCCTCCTCCTCCTCCTCCTCCTCCTCCTCCTCTTCCTCCTCCTCCTCTTCCTTCTCCTCTTCTTTCTTCTCCTCCTACTCTTCTTCTTCCTCCCCTGTTCCTTCTCTCCTCCTCTTCCTCCCTCTTTGATTTCCCTCCTATTCTCTCCTCCTCCTCCTCCTCCTCTTCCTCCTCCTCTTCCTCCTCTTCCTTCTCCTCCTTCTCTCCTCCTCTTCCTCCCTCTTCAATTTCCCTCCTATTCCCTCCTTTTTCTCCTCCTCTTCTTTCTGATGTTGGGTGTTGAACCCACCAAGGTCCATGCACATATCAGACACACATTCTGCAATACACACAGCCCCAGAAACATCAGGTTTTGTGAGGGCTGGCTTCTAAGCCTTAGAAATACACTTGTTGAAGATTTTGTGGAACGAAGGATTTTCTAAAGGTATGCTTTCTGTCTCTTTATCGTCTCGATGTTAAAATCCCAGGATCTCAGCCAGTATTACCATGTTTGATCATTTTCATTGCTCTCTCTTTCCAGTGGCACAAAAGTGCAGAAAAATGATTTTCACAGGAATTTGACCATGTTCATAAGTAAAGACATAAGGAAAAACCTCAACTACACAGAAAGAGGCGTGTTCTACAGCACAGGCTCCTGGGCCCCGGTGAGAACTTCCTGTTAGTTGAAGGAGGGTGGACCACTCTCTCAACAGCTTGCCTATAAAGTCTTTGGGTACTGCTGTATACACGAGTGTCTGGGCTTATGCCAGGGCACAGTGTCCTTGGTCTCTAAGTATGATGCATTCCGGAGATGCCCTAAGACATGAAGGTGGGATGGTCACAGGGCTCTGGACATCTAGGCTGTCCTGCTTTGACCCTAGTGCTTGCTACTTACACTTCCTACATAGTCCCATGCTGACAGACACACTGCATGTGAAATGTATCCATAGGGTGATTTTTTTTTTCCCCTTTAGACAAAAATCATACTTCATAGTTCAGGCTAGCCTCAAACTCATGACATTCTTGGTCCTCCTGTCTCAGCTTTCTGGGTGCTGGGATTACAGGCACGTGCCACCATGTCCCCACCGCATGGGATCTTCTCTTCCCGGTTGAACTTCCTTGGAAATGACTTCACAGACATGCCCAGAGGTGGATCCCCTAGGTGATTCTAAAGCCATGGACATTAACAGCAAAGAGAGTCGGCATTCCCAGTGCCCGCCCTGAGAGTTGAGAGTTTACAATAGATGATGCAGCGTTTTCTGCCTGGTTGCACAAGCCAGAGCCGGGAATTAGAACTAAGCAGTTTGTACACAGCCTGCTGGCAGGATGATAGGAGGGAGGACGGAGGCCATGTTGTTTGTCTGCAGTTCCTTATATCCGTGCTTGTCCTGAGCTGGGGCTGGCTAGCCAGCCGGCCTTTGTGTCCTTAGCTCTGTCTGTTTTACTGTACTCCGCCAGAGGCTAGGAAGTCTTCTTTGGTTTTATGTCACCCTTTGGTGAGTTTGGAATTGCTCTCCCTTGACTTGGATGGATCAAGAGTTTATTCAGCTTGCTAAGGAACACCCTGGTTTGTGCTTGTGTCATTGTAGACAGGACTTCAAGACAAAGAGATAGTTTTATGTAGTGCCTACACAGGTGATCCCACCACTTGGGATGCTGAGGCAGGAGATTACTGTGAGTTGAGGCCAACTGTGGGTATAGATAGAATGAGATGTTGTCTTTAGACAAAAACAAAACTAAATAAAAGAAAAAGGGAAGTTTAGAATTCCAGGCTTGGTGGCCGATTGTCCCCAGGTTCCCTGGCACAGGTTTGCAGTCCTGTGTGGGTCCTCTCCTGTTGTTCAGGTACATTGAGAGTCAAAGGAAATGGCACCTCACTGTGGGTGTGGCTTATAGCAGTGGCCCTGAACCTTCCTAATGCTGCAGCCCTTTAATACAGTCCCTCATGTTGCAGTGACCCTCAGCGGTAAATTGCTACTTCGTAACTATAATTTTGCTACTGTTATGAATTGTATTGTAAACACTCTTGTAGATAGAGGTTTGCCAAAGGGGTCATGACTCACATTGGTTTAGAAGGTGGGGATTTAGGGGTGGTGGTAAGCACACGCCTTTAATCCCAGCACTTGGGAGGCAGAGGCAGGCAGATTTCTGAGTTCAAAGCCAGCCTGGTCTACAGAGTGAGCTCTGGGACAGCCAAAAGCAAAAACAAAAACAACAACAAAAAACCAAAAACAAACAAAAAAGAAGGTGAGGATTTTTGGAATCCAAGTGTTTTATTTAGTTCATTTGTTTGAGAAAAATGAACCGTCTATTTACAAACATAATTCTGATTCCAGATTGAACAGGCTCGCCTTTCCTAAAATGTGGTCTGTAAAAATTCTCTTGTTGGCCAGACACACCTTTTAGTCTCGGCACTCAGGAAGCAGAGCAGTTCTCCAGGAGTTCTACACAGGGTCTACACAGCGAGTGTAGACCTTACAGTAAAAGAACCTTCCAGTAGGATGATCTTTTATTGCGTGTGAATCTTCACATCAATGCAGAGGCAGGCTTTGAGGAAATCCTAGCTGACTCTTCCCCTGTAGCCCATCCTCTCGGCCTACACCCCTGCCATCATCCATCCCTCAGCCCATGTCAGCGCAACTTTGCCGTTCCCTACTGCTTGGTCTGAGCTAGCACATCGATATGACGGTCTGTCTTCTTGGTCAGCACATGTGTCCCATGACTCCTGTTGATGATGCATCTAAAACAACCTTCTGTTTCAGGAATCTGTAACCTTTATGTACCAGACTCTGGAGAGGAACCTGAGGTTGATGTTTACTGGCAGCTCTCAGACACCTCTGAAGCATGTCTCCAGCCCCTCTGCCTCCTACACCCTGTCCGTCCCCTATGCTAGGCTCGGCTGGTAAGAATGAGCTCATGAGACTGGGAATGTTGAATCCCATTCAGCCCTTCATCAGCGTTGGGGTGGCATCATTTGTGTTAACCAGGCATACAGGTCTGTAAACCTTAATTTCCCTGTATTTTAGAAGACATTAGGAAGCAGAACATGGATTTATTTCAAGTCTGGGCGAACTAGAAAACAGAAAGAAATCTAATTCACTTCTGTCTTAATAAGGGTTTTACTGCTGTGAACAGACACCATGAACAAAGTAACTCTTATAAGGACAACATTTAATTGGGGCTGGCTTACAGGTTCAGAGATTCAGCCCATTATCATCAAAGCAGGGGCATGCCAGCGTCCAGGCAGGCATGGTGCAGGAGGAGCTGAGAGTTTTATATCTTCATCTGAAGGCTGCTGGGAGAAGACTGACTCCCATGTGCTTAGGAGGAGGGCTCATTGCACACGCCCACAGTGTCATACTTTCCTCCAGCAAGGCCACACCTCCTAATAGTGCCACTCTCTAAGCCAAGCATATTTAAACCACCATACTTTTCTACTGAACTGGGGCTGTCTTACAGTTATAGAAGCTTGGGGACAAAGACTGGAACATGAGTTGA
This sequence comes from Montemys delectorum, assembly GCA_019843815.1. Taxonomy (NCBI): domain Eukaryota; kingdom Metazoa; phylum Chordata; class Mammalia; order Rodentia; family Muridae; genus Montemys; species Montemys delectorum. Next base: position 1,741 of record JADRCD010233206.1, on the reverse strand, counting down.
TTTCATTATAAGACATCGTCCTTGCCCCTCTCCTGGGCCTCAAGTTGCCTCCATTTTGTGCAAATCTAGACTTAGGAAAAATAGAGTCTGCCTTGGCTTGTGTTCTACCACTGTGACAAAACACCATGATCAAAAGCAACTTGGGGAGGAAAGTGATTGCCTGGATTATATGTCCAGAACACAGCCTATCATCAGGAAAAGCCAAGGCAGGAACTGAAACAGGGTAGGAACCTGGAGGGAGGTCAGAGGTTATGGAGGAAACTGCTTACTGGCTTTTCCTTCATGGCTTGCTCAGCCTGCTTTCTTATACAACCCAGTACCACCTGCTGAGGGATGGCACTGCCCAAAGCAGGCTGGACTACCCCACATCCATCATTAATCAAGAAAATTAGGCAGTTTTCTCAACTGAAGTCCCCTCTTTCCAGATGAGCCTGGTTTATATCAAGCTGGCAAAAAAACAAACAAACAACAACAACAAAAACTAACCAGCACAGGGCTATTTAAAAAAAATATTTTTAAGACTTTTTAAAAAAAATGTATGTATTTGACTGTTTTGTCTGAATATATGTTATGTGTACCGTGTGTGTGTGTGTGTGTGTATGTGTGTGCTTGGTGCCCCTGAGGGCGTTATATTTCCTGTAACTATAGTTACAGACAGTTATGAGCCACCATGCAGGTGCCCAGTGCAAATATTCTTCATTACAGAGCCATCTCTCCAGCCCCAGAGAATTGGTGTGTAAACACCTCTGTTTTTTGAAAGAGAAAAGAATTATTGTTTGGTGCAGTGAAGTGCAAGGTCCCCAGGCTGGCAGAGTTCTTTGTCTGGAGACCCATTCTTCACAGAGGGATAGAGTTGGAAGCCTTTTTGTGTTATTTTTTGAAAGTAACTCATTTCTTCAGTGCCTGTTAAACACACTAATATTACAAGTGAAAAAGGATAAGCTGGAAAGCCAAAGAGAGAGGCATGAAGGAGTCTCTCCAGGATGTCTCTTCTTCAATAGGGCTCCAGCAGAGGACTCTGGTTGAGCTGAACATATTTTTTTTCTATATTTTAGACACTTAGAAAGGCAGAGGCAGATGTATCTGTGAGTTTGAGGCCAATCTGGTAAATATAGTGAGTTCCCGGACACGTAGAGAGATCCTGTCTCAAATCAAGCAAATGAAGAAACCCATCCAAAACAAACCCCAAAACCCAAACCCTATTTTCTAATTAGTTCATCATCAGAAAGTCACTAATTTCATGGCTAAGCTATATAAGTTTCAATAGTTCTTTACAGTTGGCTAAGTATATGTAAGCACCGGGATCTTTCATTTTGCTAAGTAATTGCCACAATCAAGCGTCATTCTGTAGAACGCCTTCCAGGCCCCAGTGTTCTTGGGGACTTATCGTGGGCTTTCCTGAGTAGTGCAATGATGCTCCAAGAATGCAAGCAGAGAGTCAGGGTGATCTGAATACCATTGCTTCTGGTGAGAGCCTGGTACCCGGTGATCACATTGTAGAGGGAGTGGGTGGGTGGGTGGGTGGGTGGGGTTCTTCTGATTTTGAATGCAGCCAAGTGAAAGTGACTGTTCTGGATGATTCGGCAACACATAGGCTATGTCTTCTCAGAATGGTTTCTGTAGTAATAATATTTTAAAAAAAATCCTAGTGTAGGGATTTCTACCCACCTTAGACTCTTATGTTCCCCGATGAAACACACACACACACACACACACACACACACACACACACACACACACA
>JADRCD010233205.1:0-22523 GCA_019843815.1 Montemys delectorum | reverse complement strand
CCTCCTCCTCCTCCTCCTCCTCCTCCTCCTCCTCCTCCTCTATCTTCTTCTTCATCTTTAGATAGGATCTCCTTATGAATCCCTGATTGACTTGCATGGCACTGTGTACATCAGGCTGGCTTCAAACTCACAGAGATCAATCTGCCTTTGCTTCTCTAGTAGTAGAATTAAAGATGTGCTCCATCATGCTTGTATCTTCAAAAATTGAACCATGAAGGGATTTGAGACTTTGTCTAAAGGCTTTATTACATCTACTATGATGATTTTAATTTATGCTTTTGGGTATAGTTGTACATATTTCACTTGTTGCTTTGCATGTGTTTAAACATCCTTATATCCCTGAAATGGGGTCTGGTTGCTCACAGTGAATGATACTTTTCATGTGTTGTTGAACTTGTCTTGAAAGTATTTTATTTTTATCATGGATATTGTTGCTTATTTTTTTTGAAGTTTTTCTTCATCAATTGATCAGTTAGAAGAGTTCTTTCACGAAAATTAATACCAGGTAAGTTTAGAAAACTTTGTGTCTCTATTCATCCACCAATTCTATAAAAAGATATTTCAAGCACATGCATGTTCATTGTACCACAAGATTCTTTATTAGTTGGACCACAAATCTCCTCAGTTATTAGTCCAGTGTTATTATTTTTTTCTGAGCTTTCCATTCCCCATCCTTCCATGACTGCTGCTTCATATGTCATGCAACTTTTCACAGTCTCTCCCCATTGATCTTTAAATTTGCATTACTGAAAGAATCATAGAAATTCTTTGAGCCTTATATCTTCGGCCTTCATCCCACCCTCTATAGTTGCTCTCTCTATATACTTGATAGCTAACACCCCCTTTGGGGTTTCACTACTTTAGGATGAAGTCTCTCTGTTTTACTCTATTCTACTTTCTCACATTGCCTTTCTTTGTGCTGAAGTTTCAGTGTTTTTCCTCCATCTCAGAGGATGCCTATTTTCTAATTATTTCCAGATTTTAGAAGCTCCGATGTATGTCCTATCCATCAAGTTACAGATTTGCAAATTCCTTATTGGTGTGTTTTAAATACTTTTGCCACTTTTCTGATAGCTCCAATGTCTAGAACAATTTATCTTCATCGACTACTTTCTATTATTTGCACCTATATCTAATATGAATGAAGTATATTGGCATAAGACATGACTAGTATTATGAAAACAACAACTGTCTACTAAAATTTTAGAGATATTTATTTCATTTGTAAGTGACACTTCTTTCTGATTTGCAACATTTTCATGGGGTATTGTAAACTACATGACCTTTGAGGATTTCTCATTCAATATTTTCTATATTTTTGAGAATTTCATGAATATACAATGAAACGATCATATCCTCCTATATCTTCCTCCAAATCTCTCCCATTTTTTCCTGTTCAACATGTCTCCCTTCCAAATTAACATCATTTTAAAAATGTATATATAACTTACTCGTCCATTAGTGTTGTGCATACATGTGTAGTTGTGGGGCCACACTAGAATATGACAAGCTTAACCTTAAAGTTAGAATGATTGTCTCTTAGCTGGGAGTTCTTTGAAGTGTTTTCTACTAGACATTACATGTCCAACAACATCACTAAATAGTGATGACAGTTGTGGTTACCTTCATAAAACCTAGATAGAGATTTTACTTTTATATGTGAGTTTTCCAGCTATCCCTTTCTATGTTCTGTTTTTTAATAATAGACTCTTTATTTTTGAACATTGCTGAATAATATCACTACAAAATATAGATTTATTATTAAAAACATTGTTTTATTTTTTATTGTCATTCCATTGATTTTTAATGAATTTCAATGTTTTATTGAATAGTTGTTCCTCTATTCTCCACTTTGATTGAATACCTAACATTGCTGTTCTTTATCGTGAGTGTGACATTCTTCATTATGATATGTATCTATGTTTGTATTGACACTTTTTCTAGTTTGAAGATATTTTAATATTTCTGTTGTGGTTCATGATTTGTCAGATTTGGAAAATTATAACAAATATTATTTGGTGAGTGATTCTGCCACGTACTTTCCATCAACCCATTTCAATTAAAAGCATTAAGCTGTTACCAGACTTTCTTATTACATATTGAAGTTCTCACGTCACAACAGCATAGGTTTAGAGTTAAGTTTCAATATAGGCAATTTAGCAGAACCATCATTCAGAACATAGCTCATCCTTATGAGGTTTTATACATATAATAGTAATATAAAACTATATCACATTGACATATATTTGTATAAATTGTTTTTAAAATTACATATGAGGGATAACTTTACATAGTATAATAAGTAAAATACATATTTTTCTTTGGAATTTGATTTGATTTTATTTCTCTCATTAAAGGTATCCTAATATCCTAATTATATCCTAATATCAGCCCTCTTCTTCTCCCTTTACCTACTCATGAATACCCTCCTCATATTTCTCCCTTGTCTTTGAGAAGATGGAGAACCTTCTACCTATCATCCTTTGACAGTCTACCTCAACCCTGGAAATCAAATCATTACAGAATTATACACATTTTCTCTCACTGAGGCCAGACAAGAAGGTCCATTAAGGGCAACAGGATCAACAGTCAAGCAGGCAGGCAACAGATTAAGGGACAGACCTGCTCCTTTTGTTGGGGGAGGAACAAGGAGAACAAGCTGTTTATCTACTACCTATCTATGTGAAGGGAACTTAGGACCAGTCCATGTTTGCTCTTTGGTTTGTGGCTCATTCTCTGGGAGCCCCCAAGTGTCCAGATTAGTTGACTTTGTTTGTCTTCCTATGAAGTCCCTATCTTCTCTTACATCCTCTTCCCCCAATTCTTCCATAAGACTCCTAGAGCTCCATTTAATGTTTGGTCTCTGAAACTATTCCCATTGACTACAGACTAGAGCCTCTCAGAGGACTGTTATGCTAGGCTCTTGTCTGTAAGCATGACAGAATATTATCAATACCACTAGGGATTGGTCCTTACCCATGGAATGGAACTCAATTTGGGGCAGTCATTGGTTGTCCATTCCATCTGTTTCTACCGTCTTTGTCCCTGCACAACTTATAGGCAGGACACATTTTGGGTTGAAGGTTTTTTTGATAGGTTGCTGTAATTATCCCTCCACTGGGAGTCCTGCCTGGCTACAAGAAGTGGCCACTTCAGGACCAAATCCTCCCACTTCTAGGAGTCTTAGCTAGAGCCACCCCCATAGATACTCTGTGGGCTCCAAACTTCCCAGGTCTCTGGTATATCCAAAATATTGCACCCCCACAACTACCAATTCCCCTTTCTTCTCCATGTTCTCCCTACATCTGATCCCCTGCCCAGCTCCCCTCTCCATCCTCTCTGCCACCCAGTTCCATTACTCCAGCCTAGATATCTATTTTATTTCCCCTTCCGAGAAAGAGTCAACCATACTTCCTTGGACTTTCTTTATTGTTTGGCTTCTTTGGACTATTGATTGTAGCATGGTTATCCTGTATTTAAAGCCTAATATCCACTTATACGTGAGTGTATATCATGTAGGTCCTATTGGGTCTGGGTTACCTCACTCAAGATGCTATTTTCTAGTTCTATCCATTTTCCTGTGAAATTCACAATTCTCTTGTTTTTAATAACTAAGTAGTATTCCATTGCGCAAATGAAAACATTTTATGCATCTATTCTTCAGGTGAGGGATACCTATGTTGTTTCCAGTTTCCAGTTACTATGAGTAAAGCTGCTATGAATATGGTTGAGCAGGTGCTCTTGTGAGAGGGTAGAACAACTTTTGGCTATATGTTCAGGAGTGGTACAGCTTGGTCTTGAGATAGGATTATTCCCAATTTTCTGAGAAACCATCAAATTTGTTTCCAGAGTGGTTGTATAAGTTCATATTTCTATCAGCAATGGTGGAGTGTTTTTCCCTTGCTTTACATCCATGCCAGTATGTGATGTTGTTTAAGTTTTTGAGACTTAACTATACTGATGGGTGAAATCTCAGAGACTTTTGAATTACATTTCTCTGATTATGAGGGTGGTGAATATTTCTTTGTGTTTCTCAGTCATTAGAGCTTGCTTTTTGAGGATTCTCTGTTTAGTTCTATACCCCATTTTTTGATTGGGTAATTTGGTTTGTTAGTGCCTAACGTCTTGATTTCTTTATATATTTTGTATATAATCCCTCAGTCAGATGCATTGTTGTTGAAGATTCCTTCACAATCTCTAGGCTATCATTTTGTCCTAATTACAGTGACCTTGAACTTACAGAAGATTTTCAGTTTCATGATGTCACATTCATTAATTGTTGGTATTAGAGCCTGGGCCACTGGATTTCTTTTTGGGAGTTGTCTCTTAAAACATTGAGTTCAAAGCTATGTATGTAGTTCCTGTTCACTTTCCTAGGTTTTCCATCTCCAGGATTGCCCCAGTTTGTGTTTTCTTTACTGTTTCTCTTTCTGTTTTTAGGTTTTGGACAGTTTTATTCCTATCCTTCATCTGCATGATTGTATTTTACTGTATTGTTTTATATTTGTTTGCTTCCTTCTTTAATGGATTTACCTTTTTGAATGTGTTTTCCTGTATTTCTTTTAGCAATTTATTCATGTCTACTTCAAAGGCTTCTGTTGTCTTTCTAAGATTGGATTTAAGATCATATTCTTGTGCTTCAATCTTGCTATATCCAGGGTTTGCTGTATCAGGATACCTGTGCCCTAGTTCTTAAGATGTCCTTTAAATCTTTTAGTTTTAACTGGTGTTACTTGGATGATCTTGATTGTAGCAGGACTTCTCTGGTAGGCAGGGGAAGCAAGGGGGACTGACAGTGAAGATCATGTTACACAACTCTACATACTTAGGCTGACCACACTGGTAAGATATTAGTGGGGTAGTGTTTCAAACCGGAAGTTCTTGGAGTCCAGACAGTTCTCCACTGGGAAGCAGGTTGATCTTGGGATTCTGTAAGGCTCCTCTGGACCCCATGACAAGCCCAGTGCCCTTTTTTTTTGTTTTTTGTTTTTTTTTCTGAGACAGGGTATTTCTGTGTAGCTCTGGCTGTCCTGGAACTCATTCTGTAGACCAGGGCCTCGAACTCAGAAATGCACCTGCCTCTGTCTCCCAAGTGCTGGGATTATAGGCATGTGCCACCACCACCTGGCCCAAGTGCCTTTAATTTAGAAATCTTTCTATAATATTTTTGCTAATTTGTAATTTATTACATTAAAATCAGTGTAAGTAAAAGATTAAAATATTGTATTCTAACAACATTTATACAACATGAGTAGTCATTCTACTCTTGGATATATTTATTCCCCCATCTGTCCTCACTTAACTGCTTAATTTTTATTATTTCATATAATTCTTGGAGCTTTTTAAGTGATCACTGCAAATAATATATCTTCTACTGGCTCAAGTCAGATTTTGGCTTTAAACCCATTATCATAGTCATTGATAAAGGTTTTTCTCAGTAGCTAATTTATTGCTTCAGAATTTGTAAACTATATTTAATATTATCAGTTACTACATAAAAATATGGTGAGATATTATGATTATGTAAAGTGCTACTACTATGAAAAGACATTTATATGAACAATATGTTATATAAAACTACCCAATTATTGATAATAAATAATGAAAAATATTTAAAACATAATTGTTTTACTATATTTGCTAGGGTCTGCAAATATTTAGCTTAAGTGTTTAACATTTTATCTTAAGTACTAGCTATTTTAGATAATTTAAAAATTTAGTTTTCACAGGACTTTATTAGATAATAATTTGTATTCATTATTGAACAGATAAGTTCCTGGGAATGTGTTGATTACTAGACCTTTTTTATGTTTGATGTTATAAATGTAGTAATTTATTATTTTCAGACTCAGTGTATCATAATGCCCTTTTACTAAAGAAATGCATTGCCTTAATTAAAATACTTTATTAAATGTTGAAACGCTAAGAGAATCTGTCAAAAAGTGATTAAGTCACTGTAAGTGTGTACAGTGATTTCTATTAGGAGGTTACAGGCTTGAGGTCGATTAATGAGAATATCTTCAATTTACAAGCACTTTCTCTGTAGAATTGTCTCATAGGAATGTTGTAAAAACAACATAGAATACAGGATTGATATCATATTTGTATCAGATTCAAATAACAACTATTGAAGCTTTCAATATATTATGACTGAATACTGTATCCCTTAATTTAGAGAATGATGTAAATGAACTTACTAAAATGTTAGTCTTTTATGACAACCAATAAAATACTTTAAAAATGGTAATAAGGACACTAGAAATTCTATATTGTTTTTCACTCATAAATTTACCTGTTCATAGTAATCTATTCAGGACATTGGGCCTGTTGATCACTTTTTTCCCCTCTGCCTAGTATACCACTTTACTTACCAAAGGCATCTAAAGAAGACTGGCTACAATGTGGCGGCAATGAAAAATCGTTTAGCCAAAGTGGTTCTTCAGCATATGCAGAAATTAAATGTTTTTTTTTAATCCTTAAAACAATGCTCCAATAATTACTCATCTTTTCATTAAATGTTGAAAATATATAACAGTACCACTTAAAAATTAGAATTTGTTAAATTGTTGTTAAAGTAAAATAATCCCTTTGCTAGTATACTATGATTAGGTAAAGGAATAACTAATGCATATTTCATGCATACTATATATTAAGAACTTTCTGCACAGAGGAACAGTCTTCTATTGCTAGTAAGAATGCAAACTAGTACAACCAATTTGAAAATCAATTTAGCAATTTATCAGAAGATTTGTCATAGTTCTACCTCAAGACACAGCTATAGAACTCCTAGATATATACCCAAAAGATGTTCTACCATCCCACAAACACACTTGCTCAATTATGTTCATAGCAGCTTTATTTGTTACAGCCAGGAACTAGAAACAACCTAGATGTCCCTCAATGATGAATGGATGAAAAAAAATGTGGTACATTTACACAATGGCATATTATCCAACTATTAAAAACAAAAACTTCATGGATTTTGCAGGCAAATGGATGGATCTTGAGAATATCATCCTGAGTGATGTAACCTTATCCCAAAAGGACATGTATGGTTTGTACACTTATAAGTGGTTATTAGCCATAAAATACAGTATGCCCATGCTATACCTACCATTTGATTATTTCTTGTCATCTACTCCTCTTGTGTGCGTTTGGTTCTTTTTGTTCTAGAGCTCTTGGGCGTGCTGTTAAGTTGCAAGGTTGAGATCTTTCGAATTTCTTTACAAAGGCACTTAGTGTTTGTTGGTCTCTCTGACTGCATGGATTGTTGGCTAATTCAGACCATGCAAACAGTGGGAGCAAAGATGTCAAGCAGGAGATGTTGGAAGCCCTGTGAGTAAGTACATATGGTGAATGACCACACCAGGACTAGGTATCAGGAGTCAGATCAACTTTATTTATAGAGATTCAGGGCTCATAACGTTTTGGAAGACTGTGGGTAGGTACATTCAGGATTAACAAAGTCATTGGCTGGAAGCTTAGGTACCTGAATGCTTCATTAGCATAGAAAAGCATTTCAGGAATCTCAAGTGCTGGCTAAACAGATTTCATCTGGAGAAAAGAAATTGATCCTGTAATCTAATTGAGGCTATGTGACATTCCTCAGATAGAGACATATTTAGGGGCTTAGAATTCCCCAGACAAAGATAGAGAAGGAGAAGCCCTGCTAGTGAAGGAAGTCTCCCATATTGTTCAAATCCCAGAAGCTATCAGGCCATGGTGGACTTTGACTTTAATTACCAGTGCTAAGAGCTTTCTGCTTAGCACCACTTTCATTGTGTCCCATAAGTTTTAGTATGCTGTGAATTTTTTTTAATCAAATTCTAGAAAGTCTTTAATTTCTTTATTTCTGTCTTGATCCTGTTTTCATTTAGTAGAAAGTTGTTCACTTTTCACAAGTTTGTAGGCCTCTATTGTTTCTCTTGTTTTTGAAATCCAGCTTTAATCTGTGATGGTCTGATAATATATAGAGGGTAGTGTAGATTGTGGTCATGCACAGGTGAGTTCAAGTAAAATTTAAGGCTAGAGCCTGTGATTGTGCAATAGAAAAAGGAGGCAGGGCTTAGAGTTTTAGAGAGAGGGAGGTAGTGGACAGACAGGGAGAAGGACAGAGAAAGATGGAGGAAGAAGACAAACCAGATCCACATGGCTTTTGATAGCCACAGGTATCTATGGATATCATATAAGAACAATAGAATAATATAGGCAATTCGTCCAATCTAGGTGGGCAGCTTGTATCAATATCAATTGAGTTTTGAGTTATTTGTGTGGGAATTTTCAGGATTGAGAATTTACTGTTATAAATCTGACTGATAAATTACATGCCTCTAGAATCTTCATTTAATGGGACTGAGGGTTTAGAGCCAGGGCTAGCAGGAGGTAGATAGTCTTGGAAGACAGAAGCTGTTCAGTAGCAGGGAATAATAGCAAATTGGGCAGACCACAGCTTAGGGATAGCCATGGGGGCGGGGAGATCTCATTGTCCAAGAGTAGCAGTCATTAGTTATTATGGATTGTTTTTAAAGATTACATGCTATAGGGTTATTTCAGTTTCCTTATATATTGTTGAGTCTTGCTTTATGATCAAGTACATTCTTTTGTTTTTCAGTGAAATATTCTGTAAATATCTGTTAGGTCCATTTGGTTTTTGAAGTCTGTTAGCTTCAATATTTCTCTGTTTAGTTTTTGTATAGATGATCTACTGTTGGAGTGAGTTGGTACTGAAGTTTTCCAGTTATCAGTGTTAATGTGTGTTTAAACTTCAGTAATGTTTCATTTGGTGCCCATGTATTTTGGGCATAATTGTCAGGAATTGAAATGTTGTCTTGATGGACTTTTCTTTGATCAGTATCAAGTGTTTTTCACTGTTTCTATTGATTACCCTTGATTTAACTCTAATTGTTCAATATTAGAATGGATATGCCAGGTTGCTTAGGAAATTATTTTCCAACCCATTCCTCTGAAGTTATGGGTTATCTTTGATGTTGAAATGTGTTTCTTAGGTACAGAAGAAGGATTGGTTCTGTTTTTATATCCATTCTCTCAATCTGTCTTTTCATTGGGAAACTGAGACCACTGATACTGAGACATAATGATGACCAATGATTGCTAATTCCTGTTACTTTGTTCTTGTTGGTTTTGGTGGTGGTGTTCTTAGTGGTAGTGTGCATTTGTTTCCCTTCTTTTTATTTACTGGTTTGTGATTTGTTTCCTCTGTTTTAATGGGTATGTTTAATCTTCTTGCATCAGCGCTTTCCTCCCAATACCTTCTATAAGGATGAATTTGGAGATATATGTTGTTTAGATTTGACTTTTATCATGAGGTATCTTATTTTCCAAATCTATATTGATTAAAATTTTTTCAGAGTATTGTAGGCTGACATTTTTACTCTCTAAGTCTGAAGCACGTGTTTCCAGGCTCTTCTGGCTTTTAGAGTCTCCACTGATAAGTCAGAGTCAGATGTATTTCTTATAGGTCAGCCTTTATATGTCACTTGGTATTTTTCCCTCACACCTTTTAATATCATTTCTTTATTCTGTGTGTTTACTGTAAAATTATTGTGCCCATGAACTTTCTTTAATGGTCCAATCTGTTGGTGTTTTGTATGCTTTTTCTTTTTTCTTTTTTCTTTCTTTTTTTTTTTTTTTTTTTTTGGTTTGTTTTTCGAGACAGGGTTTCTCTGTGTAGCCCTGGCTGTCCTGGAACTCGCTCTGTAGACCAGACTGGCCTCAAACTCAGAAATCTGCCTGCCTCTGTCTCCCAAGTGCTGGGATTAAAGACATGTACCACCACTGCCTGGACTCTGTATGCTTCTTGTATCTTTGTAGGCATCGCCTTCTTTAGGGTTAGAAAAAAATTCTCTTCTGTGATATCATTTCAAGCATTTTCTGAACCTATGACTTTGTTTTTTTTAGTGTATACCTATTATTCTCAAGATTGTTCTCTTCATATTGTCCAATATTTTCTGGATGTTTTGTGTCAAGGTTTTTTTTAAGTTTAATATTTTGTTTGACCAATATATCCATTTCTTTGGCAGTATTTTCAATTATTTTTGTTTATTTATTTATTTATTTACATTTCTGTCACTGTCCCTTCCCCAGTTCCCTCTCCTACAGTTCTTGATATCTTTCCTCCTTTCCTTTGCCCCCAGAGTGTGCTCAACACCCCTCCCAGCTTCCCTTTTCCCTGGGGCCTCAAGTCTCTCCAAGGTTAAGCACTTCTTCTTCCACTAATGCGTGACCAGGCAGACCTCTTCTATATTTGTGCCAGGGGCCTTGGACTGGCCCATACATACTCCTGGTATGTAGCTCAGTCTCTGGGACCTCTCTGAGATCTGGGTTAGTTGAGACTTCTGGTCTTCCCATGAGGTGGCTCTCCCCTTCAGCTTCTTCAGTCCTCCCCTAATTCAAGCCTAGGGGTCTCCAACATCACTTCAATTGTTGGGTGTAAGTATCTGTTTTGTCTCACTCAGCTGCTGGTAGGACCTCTCAGAGGATATTCAAGTCAGGCTCCCCTCTGTAAGCATATCATAGCATCAGCAGTGGTGTGAGGCCTTGGTACATTCCCATGAGATGATGCCCAGAGTAGGCCTGTCATTGGACCACCTTTGCTTCAGTCTCTTCTCCTTTTTTGGCCCTGTAGATCTTTTAGAAAGGAAAAGTTCTGGGTCAGAAATTTGAACTGTGGGTTAGTAACCCTATCTCTCCACCTCCCAGGTCTCTGGTACCTTCTAGAGAGTTCCTTCACCTCCCACCCCTGAGGCTGCTTATCTTCATTCATTCTCTTTGCCCTCTGGACTTCTCTCCTGCTCCCTCCCATACCTCATCCTGTTCCCATTTTCCCCTACCCCTCCCCTCTCCTACTCAGGTCCCTCCCTCCCTCTGCCTCCAGTGATTATCTTCTGTACCCTTCTAAGTGGAATTAAAGCCTCCTCACTTAGGCCTTACTATTTGTTACCTTTTTTACAGTCTGTAGGTTGAATCCTAGATTCTTTTTGGCTAATATCCAGTATTCAGTGACTATATACCATGCAAGTCCTTTTGGGTCTGAGTTACGTCACTCAGGATGATATTTCCATCCATTTGCCTGCAAAATGCATGATGTCCTCGTTTTTAATAGCTGAATAGTATTCTAGTATGTAAATCAACCATATTTTCTGTATCCATTCTTCAGTTGAGGGACGTCTGAGTTGTTTCTAGCTTCTGGCTATTACAAATAAGGCTGCTATGAACATGGTAGAATGGTGCATCTTTTGGATATATACTCAAAAGTGGGTGATAAAGCTGGGATTTCAGGTAGAACAATTTCAGATTTTCTGAGAAACCTCAAAATTGATTTCCAGAGAGGTTTTAACAGCTTGCAATTTCACCAGCAATGGAAGAGTGTTCTTCTTTGTACACATCTTTGACAGCATATAGTGTCACTTGAGGGTTTTTTTTTTAAAGATTTATTTATTATTATATGTAAGCACACTGTAGCTGTCTTCAGACATACCAAAAGAGGGTGTCAGATCTCATTACGGATGGTTGTGAGCCACCATGTGGTTACTAGGATTTGAACTCAGGACCTTCAGAAGAACAGTCCGTGCTCTTAACCACTGAACCATCTCTCCAGCTCTGTCACTGGAGTTTTTGATCTTAGCCATTCTGATTGGTGTGAGGTAGAATCTCAAGGTCGTTTTGATTTGCATTTCTCTATGACTAAGGACTGTGGACATTTCTTTAATTCCTTCTTGATCATTTGAGATTCTTCTGTTGTAATTCTTGGTTTAGCTCTGTATCACATTTTTTTTTAAAAAATTGATTGATTTATTTATCATAAATAAGTAGACCCTTGATGTCTTCAGACACACCTGAAGAGGGCATCAGATCTCATTACAAGTGGTTGTGAACCACCATGTGGTTGCTGGTATTTGAACTCAGGACCTTCAGAAGAGCACTCAGTGCTCTTACCTGCTGAGCCATCTCACCATCCCTGTACCACATTTTTTTAAATTGGGATATTTGGATTTTTGGAAGCTAATCTCTTGAGTTCTTTATATATTTTGGTTATTAATCCTCTGTCACATGTAGGGTTAATGCAGATTTTTTTCTAATCTGTAGGTTGCCATTTTGTCTTTTGCCTTTCAGAAGCTTTTCAGTTTCATGAGGTCCCATTTATCAATTCTTGATCTTAGAGCATGAGCCACTGATGTTCTCTTCAGGAAATTGTCCCCTGCTAATGAGTTTGAGACTCTTCCCAAAGTTCTCTTCTATTAGATTTGGTGTATCTGATTTTATGTTGAGGTCCTTGGTCCACTTGGACTTGAGCTTTAGGCAGGGTGATAATTATGGATCTATTTTCATTCTCCTACATACAAGCTGCCAGTTAGACCAGCACTACTTCTTAAAGATGCTTTTCTTTATTTAACCGTATATCTTTGGCTTCTTTGTCAAATATCATGTGTGTGGGTTTATGTCTGGGTCTTTGACTCCATTCCATTGATCAACCTGTCTGTTTCTGTACCAATACCATGCAATTTTTATCATTATTGCTTTGTAATACAACTTGAGGTCAAAGACGTTGATTCCCCCAGAAGGACTTTCATAGTTGAGAATTGTTTTGTGCCATCAAGTTTTTTGGTTTTTGTTTTTTTTTCATATGAAATTGAGCATTGCTCTTTCCATGTCTGTGAATAATTGTGTTGAAATTTTGACGGGGGTTGCATTGAATTTGTAGATTGCATTTGGTAAGATGGGAATTTTCACTACACTAATTTCACTAATCCATGAGCATAGGAGATCTTTCCATCTTCTGAGATCTTATTCAATTTCTGTTTTTCAGGGATTTAATGTTCTTGTACAGCTAGTGAAAACGAGCTTGGTAAGAGTTACACCTAGATATTTTATACTATTTATGGCTATTATGAAGGGTGTTGTTTCTTTAATTTATTTTTCAGTCTATTTATCATTTGTATAAAAAAAGTTACTGATTCTTTTGAGTTAATTTTATATTCTGTCACTTTGCTGAAGATGTTTATCAACTGCATGTGTCCTCTGGTAGAATTTTGGGGATCACTTATGTATATTATTATATTATACCATCTGTAAATAATAATACTTTGACTTTTTCCTTTCCAATTTGTACTCCTTTGATCTCCTTTTGTTGTCTAATTGCTCTGGATAGAACATTGAGTACTATATTGAATTGATAGAGAGAGAGAGGGCAATCTTGTTTTGTCCCAGATTTTAGTGGAATTGCTTCTAATTTCTCTCCATTTAATTTGATGTTGACTGTTGGTTTGCTATATATTGCTTTTATTATGTTTAGGTGTATGCCATGAATTACTCATCTCTCCAAATCTTTTAATATGAAGGGGTGTGGAATTTTGTCAATGACTTTTTCACCATTTAAGGAGATGATCATGTGGTTTTTCCCTTGAATTTGTTTATATAGAGTATTACCTTGATAGATATTCATATATTGAACTATTTCTGCATCCCTGTGATGAAGCCCATTTGATTGTGGTGAATGATGGTTTTGATATGTTCTTGGATTCAGTTTTTGAGAATTTTATTGAGTGTTTTTGCTAGATATTCATAAGTGAGATTCATCTGAAATACTTTTTCTTTATTGTTTTTGTTGTTGTTGTTGTTGTTGTTGTTGTTGTTTAGGTATCAGAGTAGCTGTGGCTTCATACAATAAATTCGATAGTGTTCCTCCTCTTTCTATCATTATTAGTTTGAGGAGTATTGATATTAGATCTTCTTTTAGGGTCTGGCTGAATTCTGCACTAAAACCATGTGGCCCTGGGATTTGTTTGTCTGGGAGTTTTTTGATGACACTTTCAATGTCCTTATGGTTTATGAGATTTTCAGATAGTTTACCTGATCTTGATTTAACTTTGGTATGTGGTATCTCTGTAGAAAACTATCCATTTCCTCTAGATTGTCCAATTTTGTAGGATATAGTTTTTTGTAGTAGGTTCTGATGATTTGGAGGATAGCTCCAATTTCTTTATGAAGGCACTTAGTGCTATGATTCTTCCTCTTAACAGTGCTTTCATTGTGTCTCATAAGTTTGGGTATGATGCATCTTCATTTTCACTAATTTCTATAAAGTCTTTGATTTCTTTCTTTATTTCTTACCTGACCAAGTCATCATTGAGCAAAAAGTTGTTTCCATGAGTATGTGGGCTTTCTGTTGTTATTGAAGTCTGGCCAGAGATATTGTGGTCTGATAGGATGCATGCTCTTGTATTTGGTGTGGCTTTTTAAATGTCTGATTATATGATCAATTTTGAAGAAGGTATATTGTCATGTTTTGAGGTGAAATGTTCTATAGAAATTTGTTAAATCTATTTGGTTCATAACTTTTGTTAGTTTCACTGTGTCTCTGTTGAGTTTCTGTTTCAATGACCTGTCCATTGTTGAGAATCAGGTATTGAAGTCTCCCAGCACCATTATTGTGTGAGGTTCAATGTATATTTTCAGCATTAGGAACGTTTCTTTTATGAATGAGGTTACCCTTGTAATTGGGACATAGTTGTTCAGAACTAATACTTTCTTTTGATGGAATTTTCCTTTGATGAATATAAAGTTTCCATCCCCATCTCATTTGATAACTTTTGGTTGAAAATCTATTTTATTGGATATTAGAATGGCAGCTCTATCTTGTTTCTTGGGGCCATTTGCTTGTACAACATTTTTCCAGCCTTTTACTCTGAGGTAGTGTCTGTCTTTGTCTCTAGGTATGTGTTTCTTGTATCAAGGAAAATGCTGGATCCTGTTTATATATTCAGTGTGTTAGCCTGTGTTTTTTTATTGGTGAATTGAGACCATTGATATTGAGAGTTATTAAAGACAGATGATTGTTAGTTTCTGTTACTTTTGTTGCTGGAGGTGGTACAATGTACGTATGATTCTCTTCTTTTTAGTTTGTTATGAAATGTTTAATTTCTTGTATTTTTTTGGTTGCAGTTACCTTTCTTGTATTGGAGATTTTATTCCAATATCCTCTGTAGGGCTGGATTAGTAGAAAGATATTATTTAAATTTGGTTTTGTCATGGAATATCTTGGTTTCTCCATCTATGATGATTGAGAGTTTTCCTGGGTATAGTATGCTGTGCTGGCATTTGTGTTCTCTTAGGGTAACATCTGTCCAGGATCTTCTGGCTTTTAGAATTTCTATTGAGAAGTCTGCTGCAACTCTTACAGGTTTGCATTTATATGTTATTTGGCCTTACAACCTTACAGTTTTTTTTTTTATTATTTCTTTGTTCTACACATTTAGTGTTTTCATTATTATGTGTTGAGAGGATTTTCTCTTTTGGTCCAATCCATTTGATTTTCTGTACACTTCATGCACATATGGGCATCTCTTTCTTTAGGTTAGGGAAGTTTTCTTCTATGATTTTTTGAAGATTTTTTTTGCCCTTTAAGCTGGAATTCTTTACCATTTTCTTTTCCTCTTATTGTTAGGTTTGATCTTTTTCATTGTATCTTTAATATCCTGGACATTTTTGGTTAGGAGCATTTTACACTTTGTATTTTCTTTGACTGATATGTCAATATTTTCTACCTTATTTTCTATGCCAAAGATTCTCTCTTCTATCTTTTATAATGTTGGTGATGCTGGCATCTGTATCTTCTGATCTCTTCCCTCAGTTTTCCATCTCTAGAGTTTTCTCCATTTGTGATTTCTTTATTGTTTCTATTTCCATTTTAGCTCTTCGACTGTATTGTTCTGTATTGCTTTAAGGGATTTATTTGTTTCCTCTTTAAAGGTTTCTCACTGTTTACCTGTGTTTTCCTATATTTCTTTATGGGAGGTTTTTTTTCCTCCTTAAAGGCCAATATCATCTTCATGAGATGGGATTTTAGGTCATTATCTTGCTTTTCAGACATGTTGCGGTATCAATTCATCACTGCATTTCTGTTCCTGGCTTTCTTACATTGATTAATCTGTTAGTCTAATATAGTTTGTCATCAAGCAGATTATTATCCATATCTCCACTTTCAATGTTGGGGCTTTGATAGACAATGTTGATATATAATTGTCTTCTTGAAGTAGAATTTGACTGCCCATAAATTTATTGTTCTTCAAATCTTCTAAGATATCAGTCTCCTGTGCCTAAAGCTCATTGTTGTGGAAGAGAATATATAAAACATTTTTAAAGCATGTATATGATTTGCTCTATGTTTTTAAGTCTTCAAGTTCAAATATCATAGTTTGACATATTTTCTTCATTCTTCTCTTTAAATTATTTCTCCATGGTTCACAATATGTTGTCAATCATATAAATGTATTATTCATATCTTTTATGATTGTGTGTTTTATGTGGGATTGAGGTAGATAATGGGAGAGGAAGTTGAAAGGTGGATGTAACTAACTACTCAGTCCAAATGTTTCTTTGATTAGGCCAGGAACTAATTGGGCTAACACCATTAATTTCACAAATGATAAAATATAGAATCTAAATTAGAAAAAAACCAAGGTAAACAAAGTTTATTGTTTTACTTTATATTTTGTGATTATCATTGCTGCTGCTGCTGTTGTTGTTATTGTTGATTATGTTGTTCTTTAAGACTCATAAACTACAAATTTTGGCACAACAGATGGAGTAACAGCTTATTCGTTAAGAGTAATTAATTCACTTACAGAGGAGCCAGGTTCAGTTCTCAGCTCTCTCATAGTGTTTGGTGGCCATTGTTAATTCCAGTTGCAGGGAATCTGATATGCTTCTCTGACTTCTGTGAGTATCAGACACACACACACACACACACACACACACACACACACACACAGAGAGAGAGAGAGAGAGAGGGAGAGAGAGAGAGAGAGAGAAAGAGAGAGAAAAAGAATCAGAAAGAAAGAGACAGAGAGAGAGAAGAGAGGGAAAGAGAGAGAAACAAAACCCTCATATATAACTAATACAAGCAAATAAATCTTGTAAAAGTAATCCATGCTTAGGCAACTCTAACTTTGTCAATTTTTTTTTTTTTGTATTTTCTTTATTTACACGTACATTTTCCCCTTCCCATTTTCTCCTCCAAATCACAAAAGATCACACATGGTATGCATTCTTTAACTTTGTCAATTTTAAAGCTGTGAGCATTCTTTTAAGATTTCTTTCTTTTTGTTCTTCTCATTTTCATTTATTTTATCTTTTTCATACTGTATATTTGATTGCATTCTTTCCCTTCTGCATCTCCTCCCATATCCTGCATTGTTCTCTCCCTATTGTTCTCTCATTCTCTCTCCTTCTTTGCCCTACCTCCATCTCTACTTCTCTGCCCTGTATATTCTAACTCCCTTCCGAACTTATTCCCTCTCCCTTCTCTCCACTTCCTCTCAAAACAAAAAGCAAAATAATAACAAATAGATGGACAAAACAATGGTGTGACTTAAAATTTAGAGAAACTTAGAATTGTGAGTTCTACTTCTTTCTGCATGAAACTTCTGGTTAAGCTTCTTCTTATCTTTTATCCTCATATAGTGATTTACACTATGGAGCATGTTTAGAATTTCAAGTAAGTGCTTTCTATTGTCATCTCTCTCTCTCTCTCTCACAGAAAGCTTTGTCATGTTTTAATATTATGTAGTGATCTCCCACAAATTCCAATTTTAGTAGAATTTCTTCTCTGTACAACTCAATTTATAAGAGATTAAATTCCTTAGATCTGCCCTGTTCTCATAGTTTTTCAAGCTGAATACAAGTCTCTTCAATTCTATGAACTGAATAGTCTCATATAAGTATTTCCATTTTGAGAAGTTTATCTTTATTGTTTGCAACCAAAATATCACTTTAAGTTTATTATTATTTTGATTATTATGTGACATATATGAGGTGTGTGTGTGTCTGTCTGTGTGTGTGTGTGTGTGTGTGTGTGTATGGGTGTATGTGTATGCATGCATGTCAGAGGTAACTCTAGCATGTGTACTGATTTTGGACAAATGTTCTTAGGTAATGATTTAACTTTCTGGTTCCCAAATATCACTTTTAAGTAAAGAATTGGAACTTTCTTTCCACACTTAACTGCTTCCTGATTCCTAACAAAATTATTGACATTCTTACCAAAGTCTGTGATCATTTTATAGCTACTACATCATCCTTTCTCTTTGTCAAACTCTTCTTGAAACTGATTTTTTCCTGTATTATAATGGTTTAGTAGTAAATATTGTCAAACTGTTCTTGAAATTGATCTTTTCCTCTATTAACATGTTTTAATAGTAAATATTGTTAATTATCAGGAAAAAAATACTAATTGAAAAGAAAACTCGATGGCAGACCATTAACACAACTGAAACATTTGTTGTACTCAGTAACACAGACAACCATGGGATTCCCACCCTGTGTTTGAAATAATGGAGCCCAGATTACCATAAATAGCTACCTATGAAGACACAGGTAGTCTTTTCACACCATCATATGCTATGGAAAGTGTGAAAAGCTCACTGCCAGGCTGCAGCAGTGTCACAGGAAAGGGAAGGGGGACTAGGAAGGAAAACAAATTTCTGGCAAACCAATTCATTCCCACACTCATTCCCCCAAAGGAAGCAAAGAATATAAAAATTGCACTCAGTAGAAAAGCACCAAAATTATGGATATTTCAAACTATTTGCTAACATATATTGGCTTTGTATTTCAAAGGTGATATAATTTATTCAAAGTAAAAAAAGTTGAAATATGAATTAAGTATATTGTTTTTGAGAAACTTCCATATCCTACATTTCTGTAATCACAATTACATTTTTATAATAACAGTTATAATCTCATACTTTAATTCAGAAGAAAAATGCTAGCAAACGATTTGAATCTGGGAAAATTTTAAAGAAGACCTAGATGCCAAATACATTGTTCAGTTTCATGGCTTGTTAATGCTGTCTCAAATTAAGAGACTTCTAGGAAATTGCAGCCTACAGTAAAACTACCCATAAAAAATAAAATAACTTAAATTCTATAAATAGACAACCTGTTGATCTACAATGTGGACATTCCTATACAAAACAAAATCTCAAACGTCAATTCATGGGATTCATAAAAGGAAATCATTGTATTTGTTTTAAAACCAGAGCAAGAAGATGAAAAGGCTATACCCAGATGTGCTCAACTACATGCCCCCCGCCCAAATCCACATATTCTCATCTCAACATGTTTTTGCAAGTACCTCAGGATACTTCATATGAAATGGGGCTTTAAACAGTAACTAACTTTAAATGAATCTTACTCATATGGTTATATTTAGTGATAAAGCATTCAAATGGATGAGTCACTTAAACCAAATCCCATTAGTAGCCTTAAAAGAAGATAAAGAAATACCAGAGATCCCCGTTAATGGTGAAAAGAACAAAGCAAACCAAGAAAAGAAGCCCCAGGTGAAATCAAACCTTAGGTACTCAGCATCCCAAACGGTTTAGAAAGGGCGTTTGTTTGTAGGAGGGGTGAGACAGTTTGTTCTGACTAGCAGTCCAGTCCACAATGGCTCATGCATGTGTAGCGCCAACTAACCTGGGAACCATGACACCCAAAGACCAACAAAGACAGAGCATGTGACCAGAGCAGCCAATCAGCTGGTTCCAGCTACATAGCACACACAGTTATGGACCAAGGGGATGTTGGCAGAGTGAGTTCCAGGACAGCCAGTGTTCTGGAGAAACCCTGTCTCAAACAAAACAAAACAAAATGAAACAAAACAAAACAAAACAAAAAACAAAACAAAACAAAACAAAAGACTCTGTTCTTACCTGGTTCAGAGAGTCAGTGTCCTTGATCCCATGCATCCTTCCCTTCCCTTCCCTTCCCTTCCCTTCCCTTCCCTTCCCTTCCCTTCTCTTCTTTCACTTCCCTCTCTTCCCTTCCTTTCTCTTCCGTTCCCTTCTCTTTCCCTTCCCCTCTCTTCCTTTCCCTTCCCTTCCTTTCCTTCCCCTTCCCTTTCCCTTTCTTTTCTCTCCCCTTCCCTTTCCCTTCCCTTCCATTTCCCTTCCCCTTCCCTTCCCTTCCCCTTCCCTCTTCACTTCCCATCCCTATATCTTCCCTCCTCTCCCTTCCTTTCCTCTTCCCTTCCCTTCCTTTCTCTTTTCTTCCCTTCTCTTCCCTTCCTCTTCCCTTCCCTTCTCTTCCCTTCCTCTTCCCTTCCCCTTTCCTTCCCCTTCTCTTCTTTTCCTTATTGGTTATTTTGTTTATTTAAATTTCAAGTGTTATTCCCCCTCCTGGTTCCCCCTCCCCCCAACACCCTCCACTCCACCACGCCTTCCCCTGCCTCCTGGTCCCTCCCCTGGTCCTCTCCCACCCACCCACTCTTGCCCCACAGCTGTATCATTTCCCTACCCTGGGGTGTCATGCCTTCACAAGACCCAGGACTTCCCTTTCCATTGATGCGGGACAACTGGAGCCATGAGTCCCTCCACCATGTGTTTTCTTTAGTTGGTGGTTTAGTCCCTGGGAGCTCTGGGAGGTCTGGTTGGTTGATATTGTTGTTCTTCCCTTGAGGCTGCCAACCTGTTCATCTCCTTCAATCCTTCCCCCAACTCCTCCATTGGGTTTCGCATGGTCAGTCTGATGTTTGGCTACCAGCATCCTCGTCTGTGTCCCTAAGGCTCGGACAGAGTCCCTTAGGAGCTACATCAGGTTCCAGTCAGCAAACACTTCCCTGCATAAGCAAGTGACTGGGTTTGAAGGCTGCACATGGGCTGGACCCCCAGGTGAGGCAGTCCCTGAATGGCTCCTCCCTCCTTGTCTCTGCATTTCCTTTAGACAGGAGCAATTCTTCTTATCACTGCTCCCAAGGACCATCTAAGGGGGCAGAAGGCTAGGGCAGCATTTATTGTTGAAGATACCCAGTTGGTCCAATTTGTTTGAACGGCCTTAGAAAACTAATCCAGTCTTTCTTCCCCTCGCAGTTTTCCCTTTCATTACAGTTTTTTATCCTTTGTATAAAAGAGGTAGATCATTTTTTCTTATGAAATCCAAAACATAATTAAAGCTGTATTTAGAGTTTAAACAATTTTTATGACGTTATTCATGCTCCAGTGGACAGTAGGTATGACACTAAATTACACTAAATCCTTGCAGTGGCCTCAACAATTCTATATTCCTTAAGGAATCAGTCCTTACTCCTGCACGCTATCGAATCTAAGCTTTACTTTGTATACTGGAGTAAAAATTCAAGAATACCTGTTAGAAGTCTTTATAGCAGGCAGTAAATGTAATAATAGAAAAATATTCTAGTTAACTGGATTCTTGTTAAAATTTAACTTTAAAAAAATGTGTGTGTGTGTGTGTGTGTGTGTGTGTGTGTGTGTGTGTGTACTCGTGGAGGCTAGACAAAATAGGATCTCTTCCTCCATTGCATTCCACCTCAATTTATGATAAAGGGTTCTCTTTGAATCTAGAGCTCACTGATCCATTAGACTGGCCAGCAAGATATTGCGAACTGACAGCTTCTAACCAGCTCCCAATTACTGGTCCTGTGTTTATGTAAGTGCTGGAAATCTGAACCCAAGTCCTCATATTGTTCTGCTTACATAAGAAGTACTTTAGTAATTTAAATCTTCACACTTGTACAACCCGAGAGCAACGGTCAAGCATATCAGGGTGCTGTTATGTTAGTTTACCATCATTTTGCCCTAGTATGAAACTTTGACTGAGTTATTATTTTAATGCCTGATCAAAAACATCAGTTTGATACTGTATCCACTTAGGTCAATTAACTATATACTTATGAAACTTGAAGAGGTAGCATATTCAGGCTTGAGCTATTCTTAATACACTTTTCTCTCCTTTAGTTTGAGCCAAGAGTAGGTCTACTTTTAAAGGCCAAAATAGTATATTGAAAAAAAATTAGTAATTGCTTTCATATTGGAAAATATTATTTAAGATAAAACAAAATCTGGTCATCTTTTCTTTCATGTTTGCAATAAAATCTCCAAAATTTCTATTTCTGATAGTATTAGGGTTTTAATGAACTCATTTTATTAATTTTTTCAAGTAATACTTTTTGATGATATTGGTCCTCTTCCCTAGCTACACTGAGATCCTCTCCACCTTCCTACCCCATAAAGCATCAAGTTTTTTTTTCGTTCTCTCTCTATCTCCAAAACAAAATGGTAAAAATAAAAACAAATTTTAAAACATTAAAATTAGACAAAATTATCAAAAAATAAATAAAAAAGTGATGTAAAATCTTTTCGGCACTGTTTTGTGTTGGCCAATTTCTCCTAGGCACAAGACCTCCCCAGGAGTATGGTTCATATGCACAGTGACACTCTACGGGAGAAAATTTATGGCCCTTTCCCAGAAGGTTCAATTACAATAATTTCTTGGTTAGGAATGAGAATTTGTGTCCACTTCCCTTTAGCAGGTCTCATTTCAATCTCTGCAGGTCAAAAAGATGGGCAGTGGTGGCACACACCTTTAATCTCAGCACTTGGGAGGCAGAGACAGGTGGATTTCTGAGTCCAAGGCCAGCTTGGTCTACAGAGTTGAGTTCCAGGACAGCCAGGGCTACACAGAGAAACCCTGTCTCAAAAAAAAAACAA
>JADRCD010233204.1:0-20144 GCA_019843815.1 Montemys delectorum | reverse complement strand
GGGATAGGTTGCATGGAGATCCAGCATGGGGAGGGCTAAGGAAGAAAAGAGAGACAGAGCAAAACCAGGCACTTCCTCCAGAGCTGTGGCTGAGTTGTCAGCTGGGGAAGAACAGAGGAATTCTAGAGAGAAGAGGAAAGGTTAAATGAGTAGCTGAGAGTAATTAAAGGGACAGATGTTGACCAAGAAGGAAAAACACATAAGTAAAAAGTGAAGCCATGGTCACATCAGTTAGCAAAGGCATGGGTTTGCCTGGATAAGTAATCATTTCTTACCATGACTAGCTGCTGGGTTTAGCTAGTGAATCCTCAATTATGAGTTTTGTCTTTTGTTTTTCAAAAGAAAACAAAAACATAAGAAAACATTGAAGTTAAGTAGCTCAAGAAGAAATGTTCTGTCTTTACGGTTCAGGATCTGTATGGTATGGATTTGGTCTCCAGAAGTCCCCTGGTTTACTATGAAAGCATTTGACAAAATCCAACATCCCTTCATGACAAAAGTCTTGGAAAGATCAGGAACTCAAGGCCCATACCTAAACATAGTAAAAGCAATATATAGCAAACCAGTAGCCAACATCAAACTAAATGGAGAGAAACTTGAAGCAATCCCACTAAAATCAGGGACTAGATAAGGCTGTCCACTTTCTCCCTACCTATTCAATATTGTACTTGAAGTCCTAGCCGGAGCAATTAGACAACAAAAGAAGATCAAAGGGATACGAATTGGGAAGGAAGAAGTCAAATTATCACCATTTGCTGATGATACAGCAGTACACTTAAGTGACCCCAAAAATTCCACCAGAGAGTTCCTAAACCTGATAAACAACTTCAGCAAAGTAGCTGGATATAAAATTAATTCAAGCAAATCAGTGGCCTTCCTCTACACAAAGGATAAACAGGCTGAGAAAGAAATTAGGGAAACAACACCCTTCACAATAGTCACAAATAATATAAAATACCTTGGTGTGACTCTAACTAAGCAAGTAAAAGATCTCTATGACAAGAACTTCAAGTCTCTGAAGAAAGAAATCAAAGAAGATTCAGAAGATGGAAAGATCTCCCATGCTCATGGATTGGCAGGATTAATATAGCAAAAATGGCCATCTTACCGAAGGCAATCTACAGATTCAATGCAATCCCCATCAAAATTCGAACTCAATTCTTCACAGACTTAGAAAGAGCAATTTGCAAATTCATCTGGAATAACAAAAAACCTAGAATAGCAAAAACTATTCTCAACAATAAAAGAACTTCTGGTGGAATCACCATCTCGAACCTTAAGCTGTACTACAGAGCAATTGTGATAAAAACTGCATGGTATTGATACAGTGACAGGCAGGTAGATCAATGCAACAGAATTGAAGACCCAGAAATAAACCCATGCACCTATGGTCACTTGATCTTTGACAAAGGAGCTAAAACCTTCCAGTCGAAAAAAGACAGCATTTTCAACAAATGGTGCTGGTTCAACTGGAAGTTAGCATGTAGAAGAATGCAAATGGATCCATTCCTATCTCTTTGTACAAAAAGTCCAAGTGAATTAAGGACCTCCACATAAAGCCAGATACACTGAACATAATAGAAAAGAAAGTGGGGAAGAGTCTCAGGCACATGGGCACATGGAAAAATTTCCTGAACAGAACATCAATAACTTATGCTCTAAGATCAAGAATTGACAAATAGGACCTCATAAAGTTACAAAGCTTCTGTAAGGCAAAGGACACTGTCAATAGGATAAAATGACAGCCAACAAATTGGGGAAAGATCTTTACCAATCCTATATCTAATAAAGGGCTAATATCCAATGTATACAAAGAACTCAAGAAGTTAGACTCCAGAGAACCAAATAACTCTATTTAAAAAATGGGGTACAGAACTAAACAAAGAATTCTCAACTGAGGAATACAGAATGGCTGAGAAGCACCTAAAGAAGTGATCAACATCCTTAACACTGAGATTCTACCTGATACCAGTCAGAATAGCTAGGATCAAAAACTCAGGTGACAGCAGATGCTGGCAAGGTTGTAGAGAAAGAGGAACACTCCTTCATTGCTGGTAGGATTGCAAGCTGGTACAACCAC
Organism: Montemys delectorum; assembly: GCA_019843815.1. Classification (NCBI taxonomy): domain Eukaryota; kingdom Metazoa; phylum Chordata; class Mammalia; order Rodentia; family Muridae; genus Montemys; species Montemys delectorum. Next base: position 18,064 of record JADRCD010233204.1, on the reverse strand, counting down.
TCTGGAAATCAGTTTGGTGGTTCCTCAGAAAATTGGACATAGAACTACCAGAGGACCCAGTTATACCACTCCTGAGCATATACCCAGAAGATGCTCCAACATGTAGTAAGGACACATGCTCCACTATGTTCATAGCAGCCTTATTTATAATAGCCAGAAACTGGAAACAACCCAGATGTCCTCAAGAGAATGGATACAGAAAATGTGGTGCATCTACACAATGGAGTACTACTCAGCTATTAAAAACAATGAATTCATGAAATTCTTAGGGAAATGGGTAGATCTGGAGAATATCATCCTGAGTGAGGTAACCCAATCACAAAAATATACACATGGCATGCACTCTCTGATAAGTGGATATTATCCCAGAAGATCGGAATACACAAAGTACAACCCACAAACCACAAGAAACTCAAGAAGAAGGAAGACCAAAATGTGGATACTTCGTTCCTTCTTAAAAGGGGGAACAAGATACCTATGGAAGGAGTTGCAGAGACAAACTATGGAGCAGAGACTGAAAGAAGGACAATCCAGAGATTGCTCCACCTGGGAATCCTTCCCATATTCAATCATCAAATCCAGACACTATTGTGGATGTCAGCAAGTGCTGGCTGACAGGAGCCTGATATAGCTGTCTCCTGAGTGGCTCTGACAGTATCCTACTAATACAGAAGTAGAGGCTCACAGCCATCCATTCGACTGAGCACAGGATCTCCAGTGAAGAAGCCAGAGAAAGGACCCAAGGAGCTGAAGAGTTTGCAGCCCCTTAGGAGGAACAACAATATGAATTACCTAGTACCCCCAGAGCTCCCAGGGACTAAACCACCAACCAAAGAGTACATATGGTGGGACTAATGGCCCCAGCAGCATATGTGTAGCAGTGGATGGCCTAGTCAGTCATTAAGGGAGGAGAGGCCTTTGGTCCTGTGAAGGTTCTGTGCCCCAGTGTAAGGGAATGCCAGGGCCAGGAAGCTGGAGAGGGTCTGTTGGTAAGCAGGGGGAGGGGGAAGGGAACAGGTTTTATTTTTTTAATTTTTACTTTTTTTTTTCGGAGATATCATAGGACATGTAAATAAAGAAAATATCTAATTAATTAATTAAAAAACAAATTACTTATCTTGAGTAATATACATACATACATACATGTGAATATATGTATATATTTAAGTCAAGTGTTTGTCACACTAGTGCAGAGATGAATAACTCAGAGTTAGGAAGAGACTAACATGCTTCTGAAGTGAAGTAGAAGCAAGTGCTGATGTCTCTGAGATAAAGAAGCATCAAACACTATGTGTGGATTATCTACATGGATGTCCCCTTGACCTTAAAGATCACAGACGTCAACCTAGGGATAGAGATTATGAACCAAGTCCTCAAGGCTTTCTGCTATGTGAGTGATCAGAAGTCCAGCAGACAGCAGAAAACCTTTACTGGGTAGGAGAGTAAGATCACACAAGTAGGCTACATGACTCAAAACCAAGATGATTTTCTCACAGGAGAAATGGAGCTGTGCCCAGGCACAAGGAAGAGATTGAAGGCAATGCTGATCCCCTCCCAGGTTCATGTAGGAAAAGGAGCAACATTCACTTGAATGGATCTAAACAGAAAAATAGAGTCCCTGTCTGAGGCCTACAGATCCAAGAAAGATTAATGGAAAAGTCCCCACAATGAAAGGACAGGAGGTTCCCGATAAGCCAAGCAGAGGGACTTGGAGAAAGGCATGAACTAGGGAGGAAACTCCCAGACATTGTATAGTTTGAGCAAGTCTGGGTGAAAATCTCCCTGAGTGAAATCTCCTGCCTCAGGAGGAAGACTGGCTCCCACTGAGGTAGGAAGCTCAGAGCCCTGCTTGCTTGGTATGTGTGACATAGACCTGGAGAGGAGCTGGTGGCTTGGCTCTAGACCTCAACTCTGCATCAGAGATTAAGAGCTGTGTCAGAGGCAAGGATACCTTTATTCTTTTTTGTCTCACCATTTTGTTTTGTTTTGTTTGAGACAGGGTTTCTCTGTCTGTTCCAGGCTATCCTGAATTCATTCTGTAGATCAGGCTACCTCAAACTCAGAGATCCACCTGCCTCTGTCTCCTGAGGGCTGGGATTAAAGACATGCATCACTATCTGGCTGTAAATATAAAGGTTTCTCCTTTATATCATATAATATATAAAAAAAAACTTTAGGCCGGGCAGTGGTGGCGCACGCCTTTGATCCCAGCACTTGGGAGGCAGAGGCAGGCGGATTTCTAAGTTCGAGGCCAGCCTGGTCTACAGAGTGAGTTCCAGGACAGCCAGGGCTATACAGAGAAACCTTGTCTCGAAAAACAAAAAACAAAAACAAAATGAAACAAACAAACAAAAAGCCCTTTAAAACCTAAGTATAATATACAAATGTGTAGAAATAGTCAAGTTAAGAAACCAATAATGTTCTGATGTTATTGTGTTTTTTAGAAAATATCTAGACCCCTGTTTTCATTAATAACCTCTAATTTCTCAGCAGAGTAGACATCATTGTCATCCAGCTGGATGGCCTTTAAAAAGAATACTATTATCTGTCTGGGGTTGTATTCAAAGAGTAATCTGCTCAGTAGCAACTTCTAATCTGGATTCAGCCTATGCTCTCTGCAGCATGTGAGGTTAATGTAGAACATTTTGAACTAATAATCACCAGCCCAGGAGTCCTGGGAAGATGATCAGAGACTCCCCTCCAGGAACAAAGCCTTCCTGCTAGCAGACTCACACCCTCCAGTGCCCGCCCCCTCTGAAGGTCACGGAACCTCTGTGCTTCGACTCCCACTTCATCCCGGGATATCCACATCCAGAGACTGGCGTACACTTCAGTGTACTTACCAGGCTGAATCAGCTCTGCAGGGCTGCCCCAGCCTCCAGCGTTCCTCTGTTCTCAGCTGGCGCCTCTGTGAGGACTGGGTCATAGTTCCAAGTCTCCCTCTCTTAATCCTGTGTCTGTCCCTTCCTGTCCTCAAATAATACCAGTCCCCCAAATACTAAGTGCTGTGATTTGAATGTGTACCGCAAATTTACATGTTAGACATAGTCCCCCAGTTATGTTGATGGTATTTGGAAGTGGGATATCTAAAAGTGAGGCTGAGATGATGATGCTAGAGGATTTGCAAGAAGCAGCACAGGTTGCTGAGCTTGCTGTCTGGGCACATGATGCCCTACCCTAACTCCTGAAGCAATGGAAGGCTTTTGTTCATCAGACACTGAGCAGATGCCAAGCACCAGACGGCGGGCCCTCCCTACATTCAGAAATTCAACTATTTATGCATTTACCTAGTCTCAAGTATTTTATTAGAGGGACATACAATGAACTAAGACCTTAATAAAAAAAAAATATGAATCTCCTTCACAAGGGTATGAGGGGCCACTGAATGAATAGAAGCCTTGATTCATCTGATGGCCTAGTTTATAGGATTGCAGAATGAACACCATTTGCTAGGTATTGAAGGACAGGGAAAGAGCTTGCTTACTCACGTCGAGGTAGACCTTGATTCAAAGCTTATATTTCCCGAGGAAAGGAAGTAGCTCTCAGATTAGCAACAAGCAGTAGGAGAAGAACTTAAAAGATAAGATCCAGGGGCCAAGGTTCTGGCCCCATCTTGATATTCTGGGGGGAAATGCTGTCTCTTCATGGGCCTAGAGTCATTCATCTAGGCGAGTCATCTTTCAGGTAACTTCAGTTGTCCATGTAACCCTGGTTGTCATTCTGGAGGACAGGCTACCTCCTAACATCCTGACAGAGCATCAGTGTACGCTGTTTTTCTAAAGACAGACCTAGCATCTCAAATTGGACCATTCTGGTCAAGTATTTAAAGAGATATTTTAAGTGATAAAAATTCACCCTTAAACTTGTTTCTTAACTGGGCTGGAGAGATGGCTCAGTGGTTAAGAGCACTGACTGCTCTTCCAGAGGTCCTGAGTTCAATTCTCAGCAACCACATGGTGGCTCACAACCATCTGTAATGGGATTCAATGCCCTGTTCTGGTGTGTCTGAAGACAGCTACAGTGTACTCATATACATAAAATAAATTTTAAAAAATTAAAATTGTTCCTTACAGGTAAATTCCGATAGTCTACAACCTTTGAACTAGTGTAGTATAAATATTTATAGTTCAAAATCCACCATGTCAGGAAAGCAAGAGTAGAACAGAGGTCCCTCGTTCAGTGAAAGTTTCCTGAAAGCCCACCATGTGCCTGTCCTTTTGTAGACCACAGAGGTCCAGCTGCTCTCCCTGGAGGGCTGTAGACCTGCCCTTGGGAAGCAGAGGGGTCTGCTCAGCCCATGTGTGTTTCTTGTGCTTCTATGTCCTGGTGGGTCAATGGTTTCCAAGAGGGAAAGATGTGTTCTTAGACCTTCGGATATCAGCAATGCAGCACTCTTCCAACCTGTGCAGAAATCAACTGCAGTCTAAAGATACATCTAGAAAGGAGAGCCTGCTAGACTGAAAGCCTGCTCCAGTACATTTATTACTACACAAGATACAAAGAGCGACAAGAGCATCATTTCCCAAGGTTATGTTTACGTAGTGCCAAGGTTAAGAGGTAGCACCCAAGGTTTCCATGTGCAACAGAGTAGGGAAACTAAGTTTTAACAGGTGTCTTTCCTGCTGAAGGTATTAACTGCCTCCAGATGGTGCTGTGCCTTTCACACCCTGACAAGTCAAAACAGAACAATACGAATGGACTTAATGCTACTGAACCGAACACTTAGAAAGAATTCGCAAGAGGGCATCTAACTCAGCGTGATTTCAACCCAGTTTTCCTTTTTCTTAAAGATGACAACAGGTCCCTCCCTCTGGGCTTCTTCTACTACTGGTATCTGATGGACCGATTTCCAGTCAGAGCTCAGAGCACAAGAGCCATCCTGGTCTCCCCAGAGCTCAGAGCAAATATCAGGGACTGCTGGGAAATCAAGACAGTTGCTCTTGCAGCCTACTTACAGAAGCCCTGAGAATAATTTAGAAATATTGCCATAGGTCCACCTATAGTTTGAGTCCGAAGCATCCCCTGTATACTCATGCACTTGGGGGCTCACTTGCCAGCTGATAGGCTTTGGGGAAGTGATGGGAAACTCAGTGACTGACCTAATCAGAGGATCAACCCTTTGACAGATCCCTAATATCGTGGCCTTCTTGGGAGGTCATGAAAAGTAGAAGGTGGGATCTATTTAGAGAAGTGGGTTCCCAGGGATGTATCTGGGAAGATGTGTCTTGTCTCCTGTCCTCTCTCCCTTCTGCATCCTGTCAGCCATGAGGCATCTTTTTATCTACCTCATGCTTATCACCAAGATACTTAGCTCAGGACTTCAGCAATCAAGCCAGCAACTGTGGGCTGAAATCGATAGGAACTCTGAGCCAAAATAAGTCTTTCCTATCTCTCCTATCTTTGTCATAGCAATGAAGCCTGACTTAATACAGTTGATAAGTTTGGTGACATGCACAAAAGAGAAACAAAAGCAAAGGCAGCCGGTCCAGCAGGTGTTGTTTTCTCCACCCTCCCTTTGCCATGCCTCTCTTTGCCGCCACTGGTCTCTGGAAGTACAGGCTTAAGCATACATCAAGAAGACTTGGATGTGGTGGATTGGTCACTGCTGCTTTGTAATTGTAACAAAAATACACATGAAGGAGTCTCATAACTTCTCCTCTAGATCAGCTGGGCTTAAACTGTCTATTGACCAACCTAAGAATCTGAAAGAAAACCGGCGTCAGAAACTGGTATCAAATCTCAAGGAAACCCACTTTACTCCCATAGGTAGCTAACTATAGCTGAATGGTGAGTTTTGGCTACACTACTTTTGCTCTAAGCAAGTCAGATGTGCGCACACACCCAGGAGCTATCTTTGGATTTTCGAATAAAAGACATACACATTAGTTGATTTTTAAAATGCCTTAGCTACCTCAAAGGCTGTGAACTCCTAAACCTTCCCCTGCTACCCCAGGCCCAATCTGGGAAGTGGCAGTGGCCACTTACATGAAATCTCACATGGTTGGTTGGTTTTTCTCTCCTGCCACTCCTGCATCCCATCCTTCTACCCTGAGTCATGGGTTTGCAGCAGTGGATGCATTCACAAGCATTTATGTGTTTTGTGGCTCACTACCTAGAGTAAGCTAAAATAGAGAAAATGCTGACAGATTACAAAGAAGCACTGGATTGGTAAATCTTGCTCTTCCTGCAAAAAAAGGAAATCCTCTTGTGGCCTTGGGTCCCAAGGGCCCAGAGGAAACTCTGAAAAATCTCTCAACATGAATCACTGTATGAGAAGCTCTGACCCCTGCTAGGTTGGCAATCTGCTTTTTCAAAAGTCTATTGCCTGGGGACTGGAGAGATGGCTCAGCGCCTAGGAGTGCAGACTGCTTGTGCAGAGGGCCTGGTTTGGTGCCCACCAGCTAGCTACATGGTGGCTCACAAGCCCCTGTAACTTCACTTACAGGATAACTTCCTCTTCTAACCTCCACAGGATCATATAAGCTCACACACATAAAAATAACAAATAAATCTTTTAAAAAGTGTCTCATGCCTCAAGTCACTTGATTGCTTCCCAAACCTTTCAGATGTGTTAGGTTTTCTTAACTGACACGAAGAACCACACAGATCTGCAATCTCTGTAGGTCACAATGAGAAAAAATACATTGACTTTTCCCCCTGAGAGGATACAGAGTCAGGAAAGGAAGGAATCATAACTGAGTAGGTATGTGCAGGAAGCCAGGTAAACAAGAGGTGGTGTAATATAGTTAGTTATTCAGTTACAGTTTTGTACAACACTAGAGTCTTCCTGTTGACCAGAGTGATTTGTCAGAGTTCATGTCTTAACAGAGAGGAGGGCAGGCATTAGTGTATGGGCAGAACCAGACAGAAAGGGTCTAAAGGATTGAATAGGAAGCCAGCAAGGCGTGTCTGCTTAGATTCTCCTCAGCCTCACTGTGCAGCTCCCCTTCTTCCTGAAAGTTAGATAAATCTCTTTGAGAATAATAGTCATACAAGACAGAATTTCTTTGCAACCAGCTCCAAGACAGGGAAAGGTCAGGGAAGGGCTTTAGGAGGAAGGGGACTCTGGTTTCCACGACTTCCGCAGGAAAAGAAGAATTCACACTTCTGGCTTATCTTGGGGTAGGATGCTGAAGGAAGAAATTACGGAGCAAAGGGCAGAGAATGATTTGCTCCTAAAGCTCTAAAGATATTTCCTAAGCACCAACATGGTGAGAGCAATCTTTCTACATGATGGAGAGAGAGAGAGAGAGAGAGAGAGAGAGAGAGAGAGAGAGAGAGAGCACAATGAGGTCATAGGTCACAGACCCTATTACAAGTAAGTATGCCTTCATCTCCAGGCACTGAGAAATTAACATCTAGACCAACAGTGGGTATTCTACTTTGCATGAGTGGCATTTTATGAAGAATGTCTATATTTATGTAGAAAGCAGCCATTAGCCAAAAGCATACAAGCACCTGTCCATTGAAATAATTCTCATTTTATTTACATTCAGCTCTGTGATTCACACCATTTTTATGGTTGTTAAAACAGCTTTACTTTTGAACGAGACAGTTATAAATCTCTTGAGTTAAGCTAGATCTTGGGGTTAGTAAGAGGTCTTTTGTCACAACTCATGCTTTGAAAAGAATAAGGTTGAACTGAGATCAGTGTAACACCTTCCCAAAGAACAAAATAGGGGGAAGCAGGCTCTCAAGACAAGGTAGTTGGCTGCTAATAAGACAGATCACACTTAGCAGTGATTCACTGTAAGAGGTTGCTTAGCTCCATATTTGAAAGGCAGCATTCGCATGTTTTCCTAATGGAAGACTTTTATTTATTCACTGAAATATCACACATGCATACACACAGTCACAGTTATTGTCTATGCTACATTAATACAATATAGAGCAAGTAGGTATTTTGTGTGTTTCTTGTAAAACTAGTTATTTTTGGAGGGGGTGTTGGCATTTCAAAAAAAACCCCACATCTCATATCATTCATCTTACAATGAGATTAATCCTATCTATGAGAAAATATTCTCTACACTAGCCAAAACAAATTGTCTTAAACTTCAAAAGAAAAGTGACGTTTTTTTTTCATTTTTGTTTCTAAATGTAATAAAGATGAAAGGCAGGCGTTAGAGACAGATATTCTGCTTTCCTGAGTCGGGGGAAGGGCTCTTCATTGCAAAGACCCATCGAAAGCCACAGGCTCTTTGTAAAATCATGGCTAGGCTAGGGCAGGAATAGTTTTCTACGTTGTAAGTGCTTAAAAGCAACTGGCTGGTGTGTGTGTGTGTGTGTGTGTGTGTGTGTGTGTGTGTGTGTATGCATGTGCTCATGTGTCTTATTCATAAATTTGTCTTCCTTATAATGGTCATGAGAGCTATTGTACATGTTGCTAGGAAAACATACTTTTAATGTCCAAAATTATGCATGCATTATACAGTTTATAAAGTAAGTGTGGCTCCTGCGTCTGTCACACGATTACCTGTCAGAGGACTCTAAGTTTCCCATGGGATAATAGACATCCTAAAGTACGCTCTGTTCAAACCTTGTCTCAAGGAGCATCAGCATTCTTTAGAAAGTCTTTTCTTGGGTGAATGAGAAGCTACTTTTAATTTTAAACATTTCACCATTTGGGGGTGGCATGTTTAGGCAGGCAGGGGGTGACGTGTCATGGGATAAAGTACATTCTCTTTTTTTTTTTTCCCTTGTGGCTTTGATATTTCTTCCTGCATTTGAAGTGTATCTAGATTAAAAGACATCAAAAACCAGCTGTCATAATCCCTAACTATGAGGGTTTGCTTTGTAGCTCTTTTGCTTTCAGCTCATAAAAATACAAGGGGGTTTTTTGTTGTTGTTTTTTTTTTTAATAACTAAACATAGTTCTTAAGGATAACATAATAAAAAGCAACAGAAGTTTCCCCTATTCTTGAGGCCTGGAATTGCAATTCTTTAAAAGTTAATTTATTGCTAATTCAAATTACAAAACAAGATAATTTATACAATTACACCACAATATTTTAAAATCTAATTAAACAAATGAAATAAAAGGAGAGCAAAGATATTTATCAATCATTGGTTCTTTTGCTGCTTAGCAATGTATTTCAATCATAGGACATCAAATGGAAATTCTTCATTTTAGCTCACATTTGTGAAAGTCAAGTTGGGTTGGGCTCCGCTGTGTGGTTCTGCTGTTGTGTGACTCAGTCATGCATTTATATTTGTTCAACTGCTGGTCATAGAGTCAGTAGAGGATTTCTCTCGGTGTTGATGGGTCCCCATCAGTTTCAGTCACACAGAGGATGTCTAGGTTAGTAGAAAGGAGGGAGCAAGGAGGAAAAAGAGAGAGGGATATCAAAAAATCACAAAGTCTCTTGAGGCTCAAGCCAGTATTAACATAAATACCCTGTTGCCAGGAGATCTAGACAGTTTCAATTTTTTTAAGATTTACTTTTATGTGAATGTGTGTCTTTATATATGTATATGCATATACAACACATAACTGCATACAGAGTCATTAAGGCCAGGAGAAGGCATTGAATCCCGTGGAACTGGAGTGACAGATGCTTATGAGCACCAGCTGGGTGCTGGGAAGTGAACCCAGATCCTCTGCAAGAGCAGCAAGTGCTCTTAACCACTGAGCCATCTTTCTAGTTTCTTTATTCTTTCAACTATAATTTATCTTTATTCTTGAGAATTTTATGTGTGTATGAAACATGATCATATCTATCCCACTTCCTTCTTCTGCTTACTCTTTATTCTCCTTCTTATGTTCCCCTCCAAAATTCCTTTTTTTGTGAGGGGTTAGGGAGGGATAACCTACCAAGTCCAATTCATACTGCCCATAAGAGCTTAGGTATGAGCTATCCAATGGATCATGGAAAAACCTACCAGTGGCTATATCCTTAGTAAAGAATAGCTTTGTTTCAGGAATTACTCACTACTTGTAGTGTTTCAGTATGGGATAGAGTCTGGAGTAAAACTCCCTTACCTATGCCAGAATTTCAACTGGCTTGATCATAAGGGCTAGCCATTTCAGACCCAGAAGATAACACTTCAGTGCACTCCTCCACATCCTCTGGCTCATATATGCTTTCTGCCTCACCTTGCAATATTTCCTGAGTTTTGAGACTTAGAGGATGTTGATAAAGAGGCCCCATGTAGGGCTGAACACTTGTCGAATCTATCTGAATCCTCACTATCACATTTCAAGGACTTGGATGCAGGACAGACAAAATTTGTGACCACTTGTGAAATCTACCAGAGCATCACGTTGGTTTTTAAACAAATAGCATTAGGATATTTAGACTGCTGTGATTAAAACACACATTGCATGTGCCTTTAAGCAAATTAATAAACACACTGTTGCATGAGAACACAAAGCTCGAATTGAGATCAGCCAGTTTCTCCTTTTTTTTAAAGATTTTTTATTTATTTTTTATCTATTTTATGTATGAGTGCACTGTCACTGTCTTCAGACACACCAGATGAGGGCATCTGATCCCATTACAGATGGTTGTGAGCTACCATGTGTTTGCTGGGAATTGAACTCAGGACCTCCTAAAGAACAGTCAGTGCTCTTAACCACGGAGCCGTCTCTCCAGCCCAGCCAGTTTCTTGGTATTCAGATCATACTTGGAAATACTGAATGTCACTGAGGAAGTGGGACAAGGAAGAGGAGAAAGTCGATATACACTCTGGGGTGGGGCTACCTTCAACCTGACAGTTCAAAGAGAATGGGTAGAAGTGGCAGCGGAAGTTACAGAAGAAGAAAGCAGAGAGGACAGGAACTGACCACATCTCATTCACCAGGAAGAACGGTGTGAAGTGCAGCTGATGGGTGAGGTGAGGTGAGAATTGAGTATAAGCTATAACAGGACATGAGAGCAGTGAGGGTCCTTGGAGGCCTGAATGAGGGTATTGTGGTCAACACGTGGATGAAGGCCTCACTGGGGAATTCTTAGAGAGTAAAGATGGAGAGGGATTGAGGATGGCAAAGAAAGACTGCCATTAGGGGCCTTTTAGCATAATCACAGACAAAACTGAGGGGGCTGTGTGTAGAAAGCAAGGTCAGTGAGTAGAAGAGAAAAGAAGACTCAAATCCAGGAAGCTTATCTGTCACAGCTAGAAAAGAGGCGAGTGTGCAGTGGAGAGCTCATCCAGGAGCACAGGTGGTGACAAGATAGCCCAGAACTCAAGCTGCTTCATGAACAATATGCAGAAAGCCAAGGGTCAACAGGTGAACGAGAAGCCTACGGGTCCTCCAGCCCTTGACATCCAGATTCACAGGCAGATGGAGAGGGGAGGATGTCTGGGGAAGATCATAGGAGACAGCAGCCAGTGAAGAAGCTAGAGTTCACGTTAAGGATGATCAGGGCTAGGGCTCACAGTTGAGACTCAGTCTGCCTGAGTGCGAATTTCACTCTGGCCCCTTCCAGACTATCTGACTCTGGACAAATCATTTGATTTCTCTAAACTTTGGCGTCTCCATGTACAAGCTGCTAATACTGACAATTTTATCTTCACCAGGTTAAGTTTCCAGGCCCCTAATAAACACATATTAAAAGCAACTACTAATTGTAAAAATACTTTCTGAAAGCTTGGTCCTATTCTTTTTTCCCCTTCTCTTGTTGTTATGGTTAAATTAAAATTTGCACCACATAAAATTAACCATGTTAAAGTTTATAGTTTGATGGCATTAATACATCTACAATGCTGTGCAGCCACCACCTCTCACTCCAGAACATCATTATGCTGTCAAAGGAGTCCTGATTCCAGTTAAGCATCCCCTGCTTTGTTCTTCTAGTGGTCTCTGACAATGGGTTTGCTTCCTACCACTGTGGATTTACCTCTGGATGTTTTGTTTGAATGGAATCATACAATCCATGACCTCTTGTGTTTGTTTTGTTTTTCTTAGCTCATCCACAGGGAGGCACACAGAGCCTCATTCCATTTTGATAGTTGAATTATAATAGTGTAGATTTGCCACATGGTGCTCACCACTCATCAGTGAGTGAGAGTAATGTTGTTGTGTCCACGCTGAACTACGTGAATGGTACTTTGTGCAGGCCCACCTACAAGTATTCAATTGCTGGGTCATATGGCCTGCCCTTTTGATAGCACAAAACAAGCTTAGAGACTATGTTTTTCTACTCGTTCATTCAACTGCAAAACCCGACTTTGCATCCTTGGAACCGAGTTTTAGAGAATGTGTGTCTTCAGTTTAATAGGAATGTTATCATCATTAGATGTTGGTAGTTGTGGGAGATATCAGTGCATCAGATATGAGAAGAGATTGTGTGACCATTGTGTCTTAGATGCTTGTTATTAAAAAATGAACCCGCCAGCTCTCAGCAGGGCCAGACCACAGTCCCTCGCTCCTGCTGCTGCCAACAACTCTCTAGAGCTAGCCCCTGTGCCAGGTGATCTCACTTGCTTGGTCTCTCAGGCCGACAGCTTGCCAGCCCTGCTAGGCCACATGGCTCACAACGGGCCATCTCTTGGAAGGGACTCCCGAGTTCCTTTCCCTTTCATGCAACAGCCCAGGCACCCCTGGTTAGCCATCTCAACACCTAATTACCCGGTAAAATCATTACTCTCAATGCTTAATTAGCCAAACAGATTTATGTATCAATAATAACACAATTTACAAAATGCCAATACGGGTAAGAGCAGTGACTGCTCTTCCGAAGGTCCTGAGTTCGGATCCCAGCAACCACGTGGTGGCTCACAACCACCTGTAATGAGATCAGACGTCGCCCTCTCCTGGTGTGTCCGGAGCTAGCGGGGCCGGCAGAGGACCTGAGATCAACAGCAGCCACACATATGATAGCTACAGTGTACTCATACATATATAAAAAAAAAATGCCAATACAATAATTTCAGAGCCAAATGATAATGATACAGTTTTAACCCAATTATTCTAACCTTTTAATAACACCGTGTCTGCCTCCACTCTGGTTCTCTCTCTCCTCGTGAGACCTCTCTCCGTCCTCTCAACTCCTCGCTCCGCCTCCCTTCTCCGGTCCAATCACAAGCCTACCACTGCCCTAATGTGATTGGGCAGGAAAAATCCTGCAACACCCTTGTCCATTTCACGGTTCCCTGAACAGCATGGAAAACAGGAAATGTTTGTATAGCCTCTATCATGACGCCTACATGCACATATACAAACCTGCTGTCTTAGTTTGCCAACGCTGTGAAGAGATGCCATGATGAAAGCAGCTTAGAGAAGGAATAGTTAGTTCATTGTGGGGCTTACAGTTTCAGAGCTTTAATCCATGATCATGGTTGGGGGCATGGCAACAAGCAGGCATGGCACTGAAACAGTAGCTGAGAGCTTACATGTTGAAGCAACAACCTGGGGGGGGGGGAGGGGGGGCGGGGGAGGGGGGGGGGGGGGGGGGGAGAGAGAGAGAGAGAGAGAGAGAGAGAGAATGGGAATAGTGTGGGCTTTTGAAACCTCAAAGACCACCATCGCTGCCACAACTCTTTCAACGAGGCCACACCTCCTAATCAAAAATTCAACCAAGCCGGGCGGTGGTGGCGCACGCCTTTAATCCTAGCACTTGGGAGGCAGAGGCAGGCGGATCTCTGAGTTCGAGGCCAGCCTGGTCTACAGAGTGAGTTCCAGGATAGCCAGGGCTACACAGAGAAACCCTGTCTCGAAACACCCCCCCCCAAAAAAATTCAACCAATTGAGGATTAAGTGTTTAAATACATGCGAGCCTGGGGGTGGGGGCATTCCCATACAAACCACCACACTCACACACCCACATACACTTACGACATAAGAAAAATCTCTTGCAAAATGTAACAAATATTTAGTGTGAGAATTGCCTAATTCCCTTACGTAGGAGTTTCTAGTTCTAGACATATTAATTTCTTCCCAGAAGTGAGACAGGGCTTTCCCCCTTTAATCTCTCTAGTTTCTGCCTTTCCCCTAGTTTCTGCTACATGGCTTACTTTGTATCAGAAACTAAAGAATTTGGTCCAAAGGTCAAAAGTATTTTCAAATGTTTCAAATTGTAAATCCCACTCTTAGCTCATAGGCTGGACAAAACAGAAAATGGGCCAGTCTTACCTGGTGGGGAGTTGTGGTGGTTTGAATATGCTTGGCCCATGGGAAGTGGCACTATTAAGGAGTTGTGGCCTTGTTGGAGGAAGTCCATCACTATGGGGGTGGGCTTTGCGGTCCTCTGCTCCAGTTCCACCCAGTGAAGAAGAGAGTCCCTTTCTTGCTGCCTAAGGAAACCAGTCTCCTGGATCCAGATGTAGAGCTCTCTGTTCCCTCTGCACCAAGCCTGCCTGCATGCTGCCATGCTTCCCACCACGATAATGGACAGAACATCTGAAACTGTAAGCCAGGCCAAATTAAATGTTTTAATTTATGAGTTGCCTTGGTCATGGTGTCTGTTCACAGCAATGAAAACCCTAAGACAGTGGTTGTTCTAGAAAGCTTCATGGATCCCCATATCATACCATATTATGCTATATTTAAAAATGGTAGATTTCAGGATGGACTTCAATATCTATTTCCAACGTGATAAGGTTAGACATACACTTTCTCGGGAAGAAACTATACCTCAGAGGTACTTGTTGGGAAACTGTATATGGATGATAAAATGCAAAGAGTCTCCATGTTATGAACTGTAAATGCTGTGACCACAGGTGAACACAGATGGTTGAGGCATCACCTGACTGATACAAAGTCTTACAAGTAGGAATCCTTATGAAAGAATCAAGTACCTCCAGTTAGATAACATAAAGAACAGAGGGATAAGTCAAGTGTCTTTGAGTGACACACTAGAATGAGTCCCAAGAAGACAGACATAATGAAAGGGAAGACAGGTCTGTTGTCTCCAGTATCCAGGGCTGGTTGAATGAAGAGGAAGTTCAGGCTTGTCACAGAGCCAAGGAGCCAGAGGCAGGAGAAGTCCCTGGAATCAAGGAGTGGATAAACAAACAAGGTATGGGACACAAAGTCTGGCTTATTTGGATTACAGTGAAAATTAGAATATCCTGTGGCTTTTTTACATTCTTAAAGTTAGATCTAAAGAATAACTAACCTATTGGCCCACAAGAGATCTTGGAATGTCTCTGAGTGGGATGTTTTTGTTTTCTTTAGTCCCTCTAAAGGCTGGGGGAGTTTTTTTTTTTTTTTTTTTTTTTTTTTTTTTTTAGCTGCTGCACTGAAAACTATCCCTGATTATGAGATTCCCTACTCTGTAATTCAAGTCTATGACCATTAATTTTATCTTCCATAAAACTGATGAAAATCTGGCATACATTGACTACAGAAGGATTTCTCTTTCCCTAAAGATGGTCATTAAACCACTCTGAACCCACCTTGCTCTCAGATAAAATCTCCCAACCCTTGGCACTGTTACTGTGATCATGGATCTGTCATCTTTTCAGACACCTTGTGTGTCTCTGGTTTCTTCACCTCAATTCAACAGCACAATCAGACCAAAAATGTGTTTGCTGATGATAGTTCAGGTAAGTGCCATACTTGTCGGAAGAACACAGGAAAGGAACAAATCCCTTCAATACCTGTGGTAGTTTGAATATGCTTGACCTGGGGAATGGCCCTGTTAAGAGGTGTGGCCTTGTTGGAATAGGTGCAGCCTTGTTGGAGGAAGTGTGTCACTGTGGGCGTGGGCAATGAGACCCTCCTCCCACTTGGGAACCAGTCTGCTCCTAGCTTCCTTTGGATGAAGATGTAGAACTCTCGGCTCCTTCTCCAGAGCCGTGCCTGCCTCGATGCTGCCTTCCGCATCGATAATGCACTGAACCTGTAAGCCAGCCACAACTAAATATTGCCCCTTAAAGAGTTGCCTTGGTCCTGTGTCTTTTCACAGCAATGGAAACCTTAACTAAGAGAATACCCATGATTCTCAGACTCCAGGTGAGTTTTGTTTTTGGTTTTCCCGAGAGAACCAAGTCTGTGAAGTATGCTCACTTAGTTAATAGTGCCTTGTAGCAGTCACTAAGATGGTGCCTTGTAGCAGTCTACAGGACCACAATGCTCACTGCAGTGAGTAATTTTGGTGCCCTGTGTGTACAGTTAACAACTGCCTCCCTTGGTTGGCCTTCCATTTTCTGCATTTACAGTGAACAGCTTACCTGGAGAGGTATGGGAACTTGCCAGGCATGTGCCTGGGTATGAGTGGTGACACCTGGCCTGGGATCTACAATTGGATCTCTGGGTCCTCTCTTGATTACCTCGTTGCCTTCTCAGTCTCTGTGGATTGCAATTAACAGTACCTGTTTTCGTCAGCTCAAGCTGCTTTAACAAAAGCACTGTAACTTACATGCTATATCAAAGCAGACATTTCTCAAAGTTCTGGGGAGTAAGTCTAAGGTTCTCTCTGGCAGGTATGGAGTTTCAGGAGGGTACTTTTTCTGATGTGTAAATAGGAGCCTCGTCTTCCTGTAGTATCTTCACATGGCTAAGAGCAGAAAAGAAGAACCAAGTTCTCTTCAGTCGCCACTCTAGACCCCGCCTTTATGATCTCATCTGACCCTACTATACTACCTTCCAAAGACACCGCTTGATTGGATACTAGAGCTTAACACTCGAACCACGAGGCAGGAGGGAAACAAATCTCTGTGCGTTCATCACTTCCTCTTCGCTTTGACCCAATGCCTGACAGAAAACAGCCTAAAGAGGAAGAGGTTACAGTTCAAGGGATACAGCCCATTATGGTGGATAAGGCATAACCACAAAGCTAGTTCTTGTGGAGGTGGGAATGGGAGACTGCTTGCTCACCCCTTAACATACCAGGAAGCAGACAGTTGGTTCAGGCAATGACTTATAAGGTCCACCACCAGTGACCCACTTTTTCCATGACCTCCTAAGATGGGACGATTTACTCAAGCCTGTACAGGACATTTCACTTCAAACTACAGCAATGTCGTCCATAGGGCATCCTCGATGTGATTCATACGGCATCAACAAAGCAATCCATGCATCATTAGCAATGTAATTCATGTGGCACCTCTATGGTACATTTTCACTACAATTACTCAGCAAATACTTTAACAACACCTTCCTGTCTTACCAAGTTCATTCTCAAATCTCTGCTGTTTCTCAGGGTAGGTAACAACTGTCTCAGTCAATTGTTTTTATTATCTTTGTTCTTAACATGGGTGCTTAAAAGTTTGAACTTTAATTTTTCAGTATTAAATGCAAAAAGTACACATACTAAATCCCAGGCTCTGTGTGAGTGTTATAGATCTGGGTACAAGGGCTCCTCTAGTGTTGCAGACTGGGCTACAGAGAATGCAGAGCTTGCCAATGTCACACAGGCTCAAATCTGGACCCAGGTCTTTATTAAAAGCCCTAGATTTATATATATATATATATATATATATATATATATATATATATATATATATATATGTAATTGTCAATTCTCTTTTACCTTCCTAATCCAGAATATGAGGCAAGTGGATCATTTCTCTATTGTTGCTTGTCTATCCTCATATTAATCATAATTTATGATGCTAACTTCTTTCAATTAGGAAACAATGTTTTATTTTCATTTTGATTTTTCCACTGTAAAAGAATTAGGAAAGGAACATGTGATACAGTATTGTTTGCACACTTTAAAATGGATGATAGGGTATTGCTCATTGTCTCAGGAGACATGCATACACATCATAAACCATGAAGATTAACAAGGGTACAATGGACAGGATAAGAATCATCTGAGGCATAGGGGCAAGAAGTGGGGTGGGGGCCACCAAAAGGTTCAATCTTATTAGATTTTCCCCTTAGCCTTAGCCCCCCTCTCTCTGTCTCTCTCACTGTTTTACTATCTGTATGTGTGCACGTGTGTGTGTTTATGTGCATGTACATGTACATATGTGTCTGTGTGTGTTGGATTTTGGAGACAGGGTATCACCATGTATCCTAGAACTCAATATGTAGACCAGGCTGGTCCCAGTCTCATAGAGATTTGCCTGTCTCTGCCTCCAAGGGTTAGGGTCACCAGTGTGCACCACTACACCTGGCATGCCTTACATCTTTTTGAGTGTTTGAAATTTGTATAGTTTTATAAGAGGGGAAAAA
>JADRCD010233203.1:0-30093 GCA_019843815.1 Montemys delectorum | reverse complement strand
AAAAAAACACACATAGTATGCACTCACTGATAAATGGATATTAGCCTAGAAGCTTGGAACACCAAGATACAATTCATAGACCATATGAGGCTCAAGAAGAAAGAAGGTCAAATTGTGGATACTTCAGTCCTTCTTAGAATGAGGAACAAAATCTTTGAGGGAAGTAGAGGGTGGGAGGGACTTAGGAGGAAGACAGGAGGAAAAAGGGGATATAGGTATGACAGGAGATAGGGTTGATATACAGAGTGTCAGGAATTTGAACTCAGTTATATAGCAATGGGGAATGTGTAGCCACCAGCAAGTCCCAGATGCAAGGAAAGCATGTGGCTTCCAGGGTCCAACAGTAATGAGATTAGCTGAAATGCTCAACAAAGCTAAGGGTGAGCCTGAAGGGACCATATCCAGAGGTTAGGCAAGGCCCCTTGTTGTGGGATGGGGCCATACACTTATCTACAACTTCTTAACACAGAAGGTTTCCTGTCTAAAGGAAATACTGGGACAAAGTATGGAACAGAGACTCAAGGAAAGGCCATTCGGAAAATGCCCCACCAGGGGATCTATTCCATATACAGACACCAAATCCAGACACTATTGCAGATTGCAAGAAGTGATGCTGACAGGAGCCTGATATAACTGTCTCCTGAGAAGCTCTGCCAGAACCTGACAAACAAAGAGGTGGATGCTCATAACCAACCACTGGACTGAGCATGGGCACCCCCATGGAGGAGTTAAAGAAAGAAATGAAGGGTGAAGGGGTTTGCAACCCAATAGAAAGAATAACAATACCAACAAAACCAATCCCCCAGAGCTCACAGGGACTAAACCACCAACCACCACAGGGACCCATGGCTTCAACAGCACAAGTAGCAGAGGATGGCATTATCTAGCATCAATAGGAGGAGAGGCTCCAAGTCCTGTGAAGGCTTGATTTCCCAGTGTAGGAGAATGCCTGGGTGGGGAGGTAAGAGTGGGTATGTGGGTGGGGGAAAAACAAATAACAAACAACAACAACAAAAAGAGCTTATAGCTAGATAGGCTGTAGATCCTTAGACGGAGCTAAGACTATTACTCTGCTGAATGCATATAGGATTAAACTGACTCCTAATAACTTACTATTATCTCTGTAGATCAATGCATGTTTCAACTTTCAACTCCTATGTTTCAATTACAATAATGGTAATCATAGCAGTTCCTTGTGACTTTTAGTTGGCTATCATTTTTCAGCATAGTCCCCAACACCTAACAGAATGTGGGTAACAGAAATTGGATTTTATGGATTAAATAACAGAAATGACTAAAAAACAAAACAATGAAAAAGAGAACAGAAAGTAGGAAGCATTGGAAGGTAGGGGGAAGCTCTGGAAGGAAGTGAACAAACGAGAATGAATAAGATTGAAATGTGTTGTATGAAATCCTAAAAAATAATGAACATATTATTTATAAACAAAGAAATAAATGTATTTTTTTAGATTAAGGTAAATTTCCACTCAACATAAGAAGAATGATTGTTATAATTTTGTAGTGAAGGTTTAGTTTAAAGAATTTGCCAGTCTGTGGAAGCCAAGGCATCAAAAGGGTAAGATATATAGACCTTTGAACTTGTGAAATCCTGTATACAAATTTAGTAACAATTTCGAGGAGACACCACAGAATGGAATATTGTCCATAAGGAAACAGACAAAATGGAGGACGGGAAAGGATGGTTCAGATGGGCAGAGGCAGAGAAGCCTGTGGAGCAGGGCCAGAGGCAAAGACAAGAAAAGATACACAAGTACATTTCTTTCTAGAAGGACAGACAAACTGGGGCACAGGTAGAAGTTCTGAAAACATTAAGAAAGCTAGAGATGCATTGCAGGGAAAGTCCACCATTTGCAAATAAATGGGAATTCCCAGAGTACAAGGCTCCTCAAAAAACAAACATTAAAAGCAGCTTTTGGGCAAGAAGGTTGGACAAATCCACAAGAGCTTCAGGGCAATCTCACTCCACAGAGCTAGAAAAGTGTTTAAAGGTTCAACAGAAAAAAGTAGCTCAATGAACTGGATTTTTCTTTTCTATATAGTTTAATGAGTTTCATTTCAGCCATTACTATAAAATTATTTATTAAAATAAGAATGATCTCTGTAGTAATCATAAATATTTTTCTTAATGTTATCACCCCTATAATACAAACTATGTCTTAGAATTTATTAGATAACAGATAATATTATGTGATCACTCTTAATGTATAGGATTTTCTGATTAATCCTCAGAAGAAAGAAATTAAATTCTATAACTTATATGGTGTGGTATATTTTTACTTAAGCATGAACACTGAGTTTCAACATCAATATTGTGATGTACTGTATGGTTTTATTCTCCATCACTCTAAGATCATTCCTCAAGTTAAGCAAGACAGACACATACAGAAATCCCTCTGAAACTGGGTACGTTTTCTAGTTTTATTGCACAGATATAAAATGCTTGGAACAAAATCAACTTGAGGATCAAAGGATTTATTTTGCAAGTAGGTCCATATCACAGTCTATCATTGTGAGAGATCGGAGCCAGGACTCAGGACAGGGACCTAAAGACAAGAACCATGGAAGAGTGCTACTTGCTGACTCATTTTGTCTACCTAAGCTGTTTGTGTTTATCTAACTGTCTTATATAGCTGAGGACCACCTCGGAGGAATGACGCAGGCACAGCAGGCAAGGCCGTCCTATTATTTATTAATAAAGACAAGCATGCACAGACATGCCACAGGTCATCTGTATGTCAGTAATTTCTCAGCTGAAGATTCTCTTCTAAAATGAATCTAGGCTGCGTAAAGTTGACAGTTACGACTCTAGAGGAAATTGCCTAATTTTCATACCTTCATGAAGTGTATGCTATAAAGTGATATTCTTCAGCTTTAATTCTAGAATATTGCAAATTTTAGGAAGACAAGTCACATCTATTAGTTTTGAACAACTTGGAATGTCCCACAATATACATGACACATAAAATAAAATGTTTGGTAGAATCATTTGACATGGGATAACTCCCCATCATCAAAGCATACACAGTCTACACAATGGTATAGAGCATGTCTCCACTTTTATAGAATGTGAGTGTCCTATGACATTGGTTTGCAGTACTTACATCAAGCATCCTACAACTGTCTATTAACTGAAGCTTCAGAGAATCTGACACTTAATCCTGACTTCTGTGAATACCTTTACACATACACACACATGCACACACACACACACACACACACACACACATATAAATAAGTAAATTACATAAACAAAGTATGAGGCGAAAGTCCTTATTACAATGGGATGTTGAACATTAATCTCTGGTGGAGGTCACTATGCTTTGAGCTCTTCTCTCTATTTTAGTAAATGATATACAAACTCTTAACATTTCTATTGCTTTACTCTTATTAGTAAATCCCACTCCATGGTGAACTAAATTCTAGTCCTAAAGCTGAACCCAGACTTGAGTACTCATTAACAAAGACTTCCCAGATGCAAATTTCAACTTTTATTGGCAATCATAGTAATTATTATCCTTCCCAAATCACTCAATATTGCACTTTACTGCTTGATCTGACATCTCTGCACTGCAAGGAACATTTTATGGTCCTTCTTATTATTGCAAATAAACAGGAATATATAGATTCCCAATTAAATTCTAGCTACTGATATGATTTTACAAGAGAATATTAAAATTATATATTATCAACATTCAACTGATTTTCAGTCAGAGGATCTTTCTCTAGATAAACTGAACTTGAGAATTTCATTCTGTCTTTAAGTTATGTTTATTTACATATAGTGTATGGTATGTCAGTTTTTTTTAAAAAAGAAGGTCTAGCGAAAGGTCCAAAGTGAGATCCAGCTCAGGGGTTGTTGTCCCAAGGCCTGACATTATGACAGTATGGAGCACTCACAAAAAGGGACCTATTATAAATGCCCTTTGAAAGACCCAATAAGCAGCTGAGTCAGATGAAGGTATTTGCATCCAACCCATGGACAGAAGTAGCTGACCCCTATTAAATTAGATAGACTGAATGAAGCTGAGGAGAAGGGTGATCCTGTAGGAGGACCAGCAGTCTCAATCAATCTGCACCCCTGAGATCTCTCAAATACTAGAACACCAAACAGACAGCATACACCAGCTGATATGAGACCCCCAACACACAAACAATTGAGGACTTCCCAGTCTGTGTTCATTCAGAGATGATGTATCTAACCCTCAAGATACTGGAGGTCCCAGGGAGTTTAGAGGTCAGGTGTGGTGGGGGGTGGGGACATCTATATGGAGACAAGGGGTTGGGGAGCAGGGGTGGGATGTGGAGCATCCGAGGGTGGATAGGGGGCAGGGAATGGAATATGGAATGTAAAAATAATTTATTTAAAAAAATAAAATGAAACAAGAAAAAAAGGGACTCACTGTGCATTGGCCTGAAGGTTTAACATAACTGAAAGAATGAGAGGCTTAAATCCTCTAGGTAGCTATTAAATTTCCATACCTTTTATCTTCCTTTAGGGATGTCCTCCAGTTGAAGGATCTTTGTTGCATGATGTAAGCTGATTTTCTTCTACCTAGCAGGTGGCAAATGCTTGGTTTCTATTTGCTTAGGTAGTTTTCTCTTTTAATCTCTTCATTCTTGTTCTTGAATCTATTTACTCATGCTCCATTATTAACATAATCTGATGTTCCATTATATTTGTTTTAGCTTACACAGCAAGACGTGGAGTGACTTTGAGAAGTGAAAACACATTATCAGTAAAGATTCCTGGTGAGAACAGAGTTAGAACTGGGAGCCTGGAATTAGCATATTTGTAGCTATGCAGAAGACATTTACAGTACATCTGCTTCCACCTAACACCTTTTTGATGCCCTACAGGCATCTGGATCATGTGTGGAGAAGCATTTTGTATTAAGGTCTTGTGCTGTTGAAGGAGTCAAATTCATTATAAACTAGTAAGCAATCTGACACACATACCATGTGGTTAGCTATGTTCATTTACTCATTTTAATTTACAGAAACATTGTACATACCTGTGGGGTACATGATTATGCTTTGATGTAACTATGCACTGTGTTCAATTCTAAGGTCATTTTCCCCTAGCTACTTTGATGCTTATCATTCTTTTCTTGAAGCATTCATGTTGAACAATCTGTCAGACTTTAACTATCAGCAATAATGAAAACTCCCATTCATAACAAAGATAGTGGGCGATGGGAAAGACACTGAGATGAGGAAGTGTGTCTTAACACAACAACTTGTGATCTCTTAGCACCGTCACTGTAATGGCCGTTAGTTGTTTGCCTGTGATAGAATACACACTTCAGCATTTTCTGTCACTTTTCTTTAGAGATGCTATTTTAAATCTAAGTAGATGAGTGAAATGTGATTGATTTCTCTTAATTTTACTGCTTCTGTACACTGGGCTCTTCTTAACATTTCAATCTGGGGCATGTTTATGGGTAATAAGAACTTTCTAACTTAGAAACATACATATGAACATTCACACACTAGATGGGTTGAGGGTTGTATGAGGACATTAGAAATACTCAAAGTACTGAGTCTAAAGAAATGTTAAGAAAGAGAAAAATGCCTAATGTAGACCATCTTAACTTAGTAGTCTGTATTAACCTTGGGAGAGCTCTCTAGACCCCAGGTATGTTCCTCTTCAAATTGACTGAGCCTGCTGGTGTTTCACAAGTGGATTGATTCTAAAGGAAGTCTCCACAACACCTGGGGGAAAATTCCAAGAAAAATGACTAGTTTGGACAAAATAATGCATCTCAAAAAATATTGAATAATGGATGCTGTGAGTAAGTTCACAGCCTAAGCTACCTTCCACCCAGTGTCACAATGATTGCTTTCTTTGTGGTACCTAAATTGCATATGAGCAACTATCCATTTACTTGGAGTGGCATTAAATCATCTTTTCTACAAACCATAAAAGCTCCATTTTCCCAGCTTGCCAACTTTAACCCACCCTCCAACTATGCAATTGGAAATCATAAGAAGTACGGGGCCAACAAATTGCTGAACTATTCTATCAAGCAATATGTCAAGGTCCAGGTCTTTACTGCCTTTTAAGAAAAGTTACTACATTTCTTGTGCGTGCTGATAACCTATAGTTCACAAACATGGCTCGTACACCACTCTCGTTGCCCTCAATTCACTACCACCTTAAAAGACATACTGATATTTATGGGCACATAAAAACACACATGACCTATTTATCTAACCAGATTGGTTCCGTTATATGATTAACTCAATTCTCAGCCAAAGATCTCTCTCTGAAATCTGTTAGAATCCAAGTGCCTTCTGACACAACTCCCAGGGCAAAGTAAGAAGTAAAAGGAATAACCCAGATACATTCAGGTTCCATACAGAAGTGACATATATTGTAATAAAAGCTGAACTGTGATCAGAATCTTGAAAATGTTTCTTTTACCTGGAAGTGTGGCTAGAAAGAAAATCATGAGCTCTTTGTTTATATTATTTTATAATTGTATACTGTTTTCCAATACTTGTTTATCCATGAATATTTTCCATGCATAATCTGATGTATTCATACCACACTCATTGGATTTTTATAGTAATTTTTCAAGAATGTATACATTTTGCTAAAACACTATTAATTTTGTGATCCTGGTAGTAACATTTATTACAGGCTTGTTTCTATGTCAGATTTACTGATAAATGGATACAAGTTAGCTGATAACTGTAGCATTTCTGAGAAGGCTGGGTTGATTTCATGACAGGTTTCAAACTGGCAGTTAAGGAGACTAGTCTTAAATCTCTGTTTCAAAGAACTGGGCAATTCCAGTCAAGTCTATGCCGCAGAAGCTGCCCATCACCAGGTCTGAGGCAAGGACAATAGGTCAGCAGTAGTTTACAGACCTCCTTCAGCAGTTTTCCAGCCTCTATTCCCTGGTAATGGAATGTCTGTAGAGATGGAGTCAACAGATTGGCATAGAGGTCACCTACCCCAGAATTCTCTAATGTGCTTTAAATCAGGCCTCCAAGCTCACTTGGGTGTCTCTTTGTTCTGGTAATGAGAGATCTCAGCAAGCTGGACTTCTGCAAAATAAAACACTGTTTTGAAATACTATTTGGATCCAGGGTATCATTCTTCAGTGAATCATAAATCCTTACACTCCTATATTGTAAACAGTCATATGCTCCCCTGAATGATGGGTAATTAAGGTACAATGTAGATTGGTTAAAAGTATTTGACACATTAATTACTTAGCCACAAACTGATCTGCTCCTTGTTTTTAAAATAATAGTTTAACATAGTTATTACTTGTTACTTCTTTCAGGACATTGGATAGGAATGTATGTCTACCTCCTTGAACATCTGCCTGTAGCAGATACTCTTGTAAAATATCAGGAGCTCTCTTTCTACAGCAAAAACAGAGTGTCCTACTTATAATACACTATTTAGTGTGTCATTACTTTTTTCTAGATCATGGAATGGGAAAGGAAAATGAAGAGATACTGCCACATGGAGCTGACAAGGAAAGTAGTGGTCCAGTTGCTAGATGATTTCTCCAAAGATTCCTGCTGACTCCCCAAAATAAATTTTTCTCAAATGTGTGCTTTAGGACATTAGACAGCCATATTAAATTATTTCTCATGGCAGTCAATACCATACTGACAGATATTCATTTGATGAAGTAGCTTAGCATTAAAGCACTTTAATTTTTAAGGGTCATAATTAAGACTTCACTGAATTTGGGTAATTTACCAAAACATCATGGATTAGGGACACTGTCCACAGTGTTGTGTTAGTTCTTCGGTCTCCCACTGTCATGGCTGCTTTATCTCACCATCAGAAGTGTGTGTCAAACCACCCAGTACTAGCCTGGGGAATGGCCTGAATTTCAAGAGTGTTTCAACTGAATTCATATTTCTTTTTCATCATTCTAATTTGTAAAACATTCTAAGTCAAATCATCATAACTTAGATGTGTTTTATAGATAATTTCAGAATACATATGAACATTTTGACTTTCTGACCATTTTTTGATGGTTCCTTAATGAGATTCCACAGATTGTGTGTTGCAAATAATGTGTTAGAAGAAAATTAATGTAGCTTTAGCATACAGGGTCCATTACCAGTGGGTTCACACACACACACACACACACACACACACACACACACAAACACACACACACACACGCACATACACACTCTCACTCACCCTGGCAAACTGACAGCTCATATGGTAGTTCTACTTTTAAGATTCTTTTAGTAGTTTAAGGAACCCCTATTTTCTTCCCGTAATGGCTCTACTACTTTAGGTCTCAATCAATAACATTTTATCCTCATCTTTACCATTCCTATCATTTGAGAGTAATAGACAGCTGTATTGCTCTTGTCAAGATGAGTATATACGCATTAAAATTTATAGAAAATACATACTATACCCACTGAAATCTAAAATTCAAAGTGGCCACATATTTTCTTCCTTTTTACAACCATTTTTCTAGTGACCATTTAGAGAGAAATTTTCCTTAAAAGGATATCATGTACATATGAGTACTGCTGATAACCTCAACTCTAACAGATGAGAAATTTAATACAATAAACACCGTAGCCTAAAACTGCCATCTTTACAGGCTTAAATTGTTAATCTCTATGAAAATATACACCTTAAACACAGAAAGACTCCATATTCTGTTTATGATTCAAGTATATTTGATGGTTAGTGAAGTTGAGTGTTGTTTTCAAATGCTGGCTGGCCACTTTTATATATTTTTTAAGTACTATACATTTAAGTGATTTGCTTCTTAATTCTTTCTTTCTCTTTCTTTCTTTCTTTCTTTCTTTCTTTCTTTCTTTTTTTCTTTTGGCTTTTGGT
Source organism: Montemys delectorum (assembly GCA_019843815.1). Taxonomy (NCBI): domain Eukaryota; kingdom Metazoa; phylum Chordata; class Mammalia; order Rodentia; family Muridae; genus Montemys; species Montemys delectorum. Next base: position 21,233 of record JADRCD010233203.1, on the reverse strand, counting down.
ATACTTCATGTTATTGTCCTTTTTAATTTTTAATTCCATGTCAAAAGATTGACATTATAAATACCTCATCTACTGTGCATGTTGCTCCTTTGCCTTGATGACTGTTTTCTTGAATGTGGAAAATCCTTTACTGCAATGAAGTCTACTTTTCTATTTGTGCTTTCATAGCCTGCGGTTACAGACCAGAGAGAAACTTCTTAAGGCTCAGACCCATGTCACACAGCGGTTGCCCCATGTTGTCTTCTAAAATTTTTGAACACTGGCATTTTACATTTAAGTCTTTAATCACTTTTCATATTCATTCTGTAAAAATACACATGACTGATAGTATTCTTTTCTCTTATTTTATTCTTTTCTAAGCATTTAGTGTAATTGAAAAACAACTGATACTCTTTTTCTTCAATGATTAAGAGATTGAAAAGGAGATTTCTGCAATGATGCCACCAGAGTCCGAAATATTTTTGTGATGTATTATAATTGATTATTTCTTTTTGGATAATTGATTTCTTTAAGTTGTCACCTTTTCCATGACAAATCTTGGTAGAATTATTTTGTGTCTCTGAGACTATCCACACTTTAGCTTTGATCACATTGCATTTATTCTAGCTTCCTATTTGATGATAAAACATTAAGATGTTTCATGTCTTACTTTTATTACAAGAGCATTCCAAAGCACTGTGGGGCATCTGAACTCAATGTCTTTGTGACTTACATATCAGTGAGGTTTGACCATAATCCAATGCAACTTAAGTCAGCCAGAAGCAATGTAAGTTTGTCATTGAGCCTACCTTATAGTAATGAATCTGTACAGTACAACAGATGAGAAGAGGCTAGAAAATACTGGATTTACTGTGGTCAATACACTGTTAGGGACAAAGTCATAGGTCCACATTCTTGTGGTAAGGATGGTAATTGTTTGCAAGGTGTCTTACTTGTGGCTGGTTAACATTTAACTACTTTGTTCATATCTTTAATGCAGTTAATGTTTCTATTCTATAATAAGGTACAGTGTTCTTCAGGCTGACTTCTTCAGTTTTTCAAATGGATTTTTACACATGTATAGCTGTTCAAATAGATCTTTCTATTGGATGATGATTATGGAAGGTCTTATTTCTCCATCTCACATTTCCTCTCCTCCAATATTTCTTACTAAGCTGGGTTTTTTTTCTTTTTTATAAATAATCAAAAGCAGAGAAGGTACAAAATTGGCTTTTATGTTTCCATTTTAGGCATATCCAGTGCTAAATAAAAATGCCTTTTTCTTATACAACAAGCTAAGATGAACTGTAACTAACTATATTAGGTTAAAGGCAGAAATAACATTCTCTAGAGATGCCTGCTCCTTCCTGTAGTCACTGATCTTTTATGACTAATAAGGATGTTTGACATGAAGAAATCTGAGATGAAATATATTCTATTTTATAGACTTATTGATAAGTAAGATATCTCACTAGAATAGTGACCTTAATTATAGGTTGAAGCACCAATGCTTTGATATCATGTATATATTAGATCAAATAAATGGAAAATTATGGGTATTTCTTATGTTTTAAAGAGACTCACAGAAAATTTCAATGGCATACAGGGTTCTTCTGCTCTAGAATATAGGTCAACATAAATTTTTACTACTTATTAGTAAAAATTTGTAAAATATGCTATCATCTGTTAAGTACTATAAAGAAAGATTTCAAAATTCATGTTTGGAATTCCTTTCAATAATTTTTAGAACATTTCTGCAATGTAATAGCTATGTAAGAACCTTAAATTAAAATTTAAAATCAAAATATAGACTAATATGTACTTGTTTTTCAAATAATTACATGAAGGCTTGCATGAAGAAAGGAGAAAGTATTCACTCAAAAATCTAAATCCCCAAAAACTATGATACTCATTAATCAGCATATTAGCAAAAGCCATCATCATGCCAAAGTAACTTTAATGATCCCCAGAGGAGATAGTTGCTGGACAACCTTTCACACTATAAGAAAGAATGCAAACTATAATAACATGTACTACATGTCCAGTTTCTATGTGGTGAGGGATGTGTCTTTTACCTTTACCCTTCAATGTCTTCAATGTCACTGATGCTATATATCCTTGAACTAGTTTGTCATTGGGATAGTCTTGGTTCTGTCTACTACTATGACTGAAACTAAAACTTTTATGCCAATATCTTGCTTTATTATCTGACCTAAGGGAGGCAGGTAGAATGACAGATCTAAAGATGAGGGGAGAGAAATTAATTTAAGGTCCTTATCAAACTGATTTCTACCTATGAGACTTTCAGAGAAATCTTTTTAATGCATCTCAGAACTTTCTGTAACTGCATAGGAGAAAAAAGAGAAAGCAAATTTCTCATTGTCTCATTGACTCTGGCTAGGAATGCATAACATTTTTGTTACATTACTTTATATTACATTACATTACAATATCTGCCACAAACAGATGATATTGGTCTGTCTGTATTCTACTTAAAAGGCTGTGAGTGATACTTGCACCAGGGGATATATAGTTGCACTCACAATGAATACCAGACAGTAAGGAGTATAAAGTTAGACTTCTGTTTCACATGAGACAGGGTGTGACTTCTTTGTCCAATCCCTTTATAGCCCTCTCAAATTAGATTCTGTAGGACATCTAGAAAAGGACATGAAAGAAAACTGAAATTAATTCATCCCAATCGTATCAAAATGTACATGAACCAGTTTTATCATGCTAGAATTGGAATGAGAATACTGATTTCTACCAAATATGGTTATAAAATTTAATACTGAGAAAACATTTAGCAAGTGTCTACTCTTATGCCTGTGCCCAACTATCTTAGCACTTACATAATAGAGAACCATTATACTGTATTTAAAAATAAAACTGGTTTAAATTGATTACAATAGGAAGCTATGCTTTCTGGGAGTTTTTGTTTGTTGGTCTTTTTTGTTTTTAACAGATTTGTCAGGAAGATGCTCATCAGTTGCATCATTCAAGAATCAAAGTTGATGGAGGAGTTCCAACAGTGTAGTAAGGTGGAAAAAGAAAAACAAAGGTGATGGAAATGGAAAACAGATGATAGAGGGTGGAAACAACTATACAATTTTTAACTATACAAGAGGTAACTCAGAAGTGAACAGCATTACCACTTTTCTCAAGGCTACCCACATATTATTTGCAAGAATATCATGTTTAAACACTGCCAAAGACATTAAAGAGAGTATCATATCACGTTGACTATAATTGGGTTAAGGCCAAGAGCTACCATGAAAGAAAATAAGAATAAACTACATATCCCACAGCTAAGACTTGGTGGTGGTTTATGAACACTACAGGGATCAAAATGATGAAAGGTCAGAAAATAGCGAAGGGGTTGTGTGGGAATGAACAGTAGTATAGAGATAGAAGAGTTACACAGCTGGTCCTCCCTCTGTTGTTTAGAAAGGATACTAGAAAGACCCATGGCTTCTGCCAGCATCTCTTTTTCCAGAACCATTCCTGCAGTGCTAATGAGGTGAAAAGTGACCAGCCTGCTCATTCTCCGGATCTTTACCTAGTAATAGCGTGACATGCTGAAAGGCTGGCTGCACGTGCTGTGTTAGAGATTAAATCACGCAATCCTTAACAGATGCTCAGAGAGTTTTTGAAATAGCAAGTCTGAAGTTTCAAAAGTACATGTGTTTTTCATCTGAGAAGCTGAAGGAGAAACAAAGCTCCTGTTAATTTTATAGCCTCTCACATCTGGTTCCTCATTATAATGTGTCACAAGCATCTTCCCTACAGATAATTCAGTCAATAATGGCGAACACAGAAATGTCTCCAAGTGTCCAATGTCGCCTGATGACACGTTCTCTGATTATTCTATGACAAGAAAGTATCTCTTTTGGAAGGTGTTGATTCTTTTGATGGCAACACCTTAAGGTTAGATTTGTAATCTCAGAACTGAATAGAACTTTTATATTTTATTTTCAACAAATGAGACACATATCTCTAGTTACATCTTTGAAGTCAGAAATTTTTTTTACATGTTTCTGTATGTCTGTGTTTTCAAGGGAGTATCAAGAATGGAGGAGAGTAATAATATATATGAGATGAGAGAACAGCATATTTTTTATTAATTGTATTTCAGAAAGAATAATGTTACCATAAGATAGAATTTGTGTAAGCATTAAACATGCTAATGCTAATGTGTACCCCCAATGTGAAGGGGATATCTGAACAACTTTTCTGCCTTAGGATTATCATAAAAGAAATCAGTCTTTTCTTAAGAAACACACACACACACACACACACACACAAACACACACATACATATATATGTATATATAAATATATATATAAATAAATATATATATAGTTAATCTTCCATAAAATACAAAGAAACAACAACAGGTTAGAGCAGGCAGAGCAACAAGAGAAATATTACCAATACTAAGATCTCTTCTACTAATAGACTATTCAAAACAAGAATGAAGAATGTACAGACAGCAAAAATAAAATATGTTCATGCAAGGCCTGATGAGATCAGTGGAGAATGTACTAGTTGTACAAGCATGAGATGTGAGTTTGATCTTCATGCCTACATAAGAATCTGTACATAGTGGCCTACCATTTTAACCCCAGACATGGGAAAGTAAAGACAGGGAGTTTCCTGAGGCTCCTCCTATATGGCCTATGCTCCATAATAAATGTTAATGGACTTTATGTGGGTCAGAGCTGGTGAAATTTGTAACAAAGTAAAAACTGAATCCATGTCTCCAAGCTAACTGACTTTTGACAGTTATCTAGCTCTGGACCACAATCAAACTAGCTTTATTTGACGAACAACAAGAATCTTATAATTTATTGCCTGGAAATTAAAGTTCGTGAAGGCTTAGTTCTTCTTTATTTAGATCACTTCAATATATTCTATTTGAAAATGATTTTTAATATGTAATATAATCACACACATATGGGGGCATAGGAGTAAGTCAGCTTCTTTTACCACATAGGTGCAAAGGAGTGAACTTAGGACCTTGAACTTGGCACTAGACATTTTACTCATAGAGTTTCCTCACTATATAGTATATCACATAGATATACTCTTAAGACCTCTAGGCGACACATATACATAGGAACTAGAGAAACTTTGTAAATGTTTCTATTTCTAAATAGAAATAAATATATTCTAAATATTAGAAATTAGGAGGAACTAATGCAATGTTGGTTACCCTAGCTATATAAGGAGGGCGATGAAATAAATTGTACATAAACACAGGAGAAACGAGTTCTAATGGAGCATACAAAATGTACTTTCATATCGCAAATGCCAGGTCAAGATGCTTCCAATGGATGGAATATATGAAGTAAAAGCAAATATTGTCTGGAACGCAGACTCTCAAAAGGCAACATCTTCGTTTGTTTGGTTGTTTTTTTTGTTTTGTTTTGTTTTGTTTAATTCTAGTTTATTTGTTTCATTGATTTGCTTGTTGGTTTCTAAAAAGATAGAGTTAGAAGTGTGGGGAGGTTGGGAGAATCTGGGGGGGAAATAAAGGAAAAGAAACTAGGATCTAAGTGTATTGTGGAAAATATATTTTCTTCGAAAAAAAATAAAAAGAGATTTTTCAGTGTGCAGAAGTCAATACTAAGTTTTGCAATAGTTTAAAATGCTGAGAACTAGACACTGAATGATGAGCTCTTAATAGACTAACTTCATTTCCCCCACCACTTATCAAGGTGCAGATGATATCTAAAAGAAGACATAAATAATGTAAGAAAGGAATAACAGGGAGGAGTTCTGTGAAATGCTGTCTTTGAAGCATAATGTGGTTCTTGCACTTATGTATTCACAGCATCTATGGCCACCCATGCAAGATAAAGCTAGTCAAAATTCCATCATAGTTCATAGTTGAGGGAAATACACAGGACCCAATTCCTACAGAGTATCTGTGGGCAATCGACAGCTCCTAACAGGTGAAAATTCATCCATCTCTTATGGTGTGGACACTAGTAGATTTTCCAGGTTCCACAGCCATGCATATATGGAAACAACTAATTCAGCTTAGTGGGTTATCAAAATCACAAAAGGAGAAGACATGGAATTGGGAAAGAGACATCTTGAATAAATATACAGGAGTTGGAGTGGGGAAATAGGGATTTGAATATTCCATTTTGTATATTTATGAAAGTCCTTATAGAGAGAAAAGTACTCAAAAATAGTTAAGTATAAATACCAAACGATTAGACAGTGTTATGTAAAACCACAAAGGGAATATGATAAAGGGATGTACAAAATGGTTATTTACTTGGTGGTTTTTCATTTTTCCTTAGATATCAAAGCCATTTGAAAACGTTCATGTCTATTGAATTAGATATCAGAGCATTGTCCTTTTCCAAGCCTGATTGTACAATCTTCCAAAAACTATCAAACCAAAAATAATAGTTGGATAAAAAGATAGATAAAACAAAATCAAATAATATTCATGAACAAATATAGTCCAAGGTGTCCTCTTTTTCAGGTAATGTAAGAACTAACTTACACTTATAGTAATAGAATCATACAGCCAAAGAAATATCAATTTCCACTATAACAATGTTACAGAAATATTCTATAATCTCTGTAATCTACAATATTATTATAATAATACTGTGTCAAAATGCCACATACGCCCACCTCAAAGGCTAATATGACATTCACTTCCTAATGAAAGTTCAAAATCTAATGCAATCTTCTTAAACATCTAAGAACCAAAATGAAAGAAAAGGAACTGCCAAGGATTGACAATCCTTATTGGGATGTTAGCTCTTTGAGATAGAATCTTATTGTGTCTATCTATCTATCTATCTATCTATCTATCTATCTATCTATCTATCCATCCATCCATCTACCTATCTATCTACCTACCTACCTACCTACCTACCTACCTACCTATCCATCCATCCATCTATCTATCTATCTATCTATCTATCTATCTATCTATCTATCTACATACACTTCAAAAATAAAGTGTTCCAGAGTGTTCAACATAACACCCTACACTCTTTCTTTCCCTACTTTCTGACCCTGAGACCATTTTATGGTCTTTAACCCACCCCATCTGTTTCAATACTTTGATAAATAACATTTTTCCATTATATTATTCTTTTCTTCAGTATCCTGAATTTCATGCAAAAAAAAAGACTGTGAGGACCTCATTTGGGTTTATACAGACTTATGATTCTATTCCTATTTCCTCACAGTCTTTTTCAGTAGAGCCAATTTTCTAATTTATTCTCTTAAATATCTATTTTGACAACTCCTTAAACATATTCTGTCTTCTTTTTAAAGGGACCATGCCCTTCCTTTGGACCACAGTTTTTACCCAAAGGTCAAATACTTCTCTTCATGATATCCCATCACTTTATTATCTTCGATGTGTCTCTAGTTTTGTTCTATATTTCAAAAGGCACCATCTATCATATAAAAAGAAATCTCAAAAAGAGTGCATAAAACCTAAAGCCATTAGACTAGTTGCAAGAGGACAAATACCTGTCACTCAAGATATTTATTCAAGTAATTCAACCAAAACAAAGTATTTTTTGCCAGTAACACTTAAAGTAAACTCAACTTAAATGTTTTTTCAAAATGAATTTGGTTATATAAATGCACATTCCATATGCAAAATGATAGCAGAAAACTTCATTTAGGCATCAAATTACCTTTTTGGTATACAAGATCTTTATGTGGTATTGAGTCTAAAATTGAGCATCCAAGAGTGACTGAATGTAAAAATATTAACATCCAAGCTCACTGATGAGAAAAAGGTGTTATCAATTTATTCTCATATCTGAAGATGGCTTGGAATTGGTGTTCAATTATGGTTTGAATTAAGAAATGATTACCTAAATAAGTCATGAGTATGTTTAATTATTCACCTAAATAGATTCATATATATTCCTAGTCTAAGGCTGTACAAGAGTCTTTTGAATGTAACTAGTCCTTCTTTTGTCCTTTTTTGTAACTGTAGATATTAAGCCTATTTCTTCTCTTAGTTCATCTGAAAGTCATATGAGGAATCATTGTTGGGGAATTTAAATCATAATAGCAGATATTATCAAGCTTTTTTCCCTTCTTTTGAGTCATACTCAATTTGATTTTGACCACTGAACTAATCTTTTCCCAATGATTTCCATTATCTCTTTTGTTAGCTACTGTTCCATCAATAACTCCAGGTCTATCAACGTTTTGCTGGTACATCATAATCTTTCTCACTCCAATCTTTTCTTCTTAAGATAATATCTTTTATTCTAATAAGTACAATATGTTTTTCAAATTTCTTGGATGTTTCAGAGGGAAAAGTTTTACTCAAAGGGAAGGAGAGCTGGTTTCATGTGTATCTTATGTAACTTATAAGTTCTTTTATCCCATTCTACCCAACTCATATTATGTGCCCCGTGACTATCTACTATTTTACAATTGGCGTATGAAATTATGCAAAATTCTCCAAAACATGGACAGAAGAGTAGAATTTTACTACTGTTGAAACTATTTCTTAGTTCTAGATTATTTACTTTTCTTTTCAAGCTAATTTAAAGTTAAGAACCAAATTAGCTATAAAAAAATTATCCTAGAACCCGCACTCAACAAAAAAACATCAAAAGAAGAAGAAAGCAAGTTTCAAAAATGTGAGAAGAAAATGGGAAGAAAATGTGGGGTTTGTTTGTTTTAATGCATAGTATGAGAAAATTTTCTAAACGATTGTGGGAATGAGAATAAAGATATTACTTAACTACTAGGGCACTTTAAATGTGAAGAATGTAAGTACTGCACCTTGAAACAAGTCTTGTAATAAAATACAAACCTTTATTGTAAACATTGTGATACATCAAGCATGTATGAAACTGAAAGATGTATGTAACTAGGTATGTATCTATACCCTGGAGAATAATATAGAAATAGCATTCTGTTACAGTATGAAATATTCTTTTCACAAAAAACTTTCATAATTTACAATTCTTTACACACTTAAAATTCTTGAAATTAAAATAGAGTTTATATGATTCTATAATAATAATACTGGTATTTTATTTTCAGTAATAAATGATTGATGATCAAATGCAGATCAAGCTAGTAAGTAGCATCAATAAACAGGCTTTTCAAGATATCACAATTTACTTAATTTACCTCAAAGGAATATATTCTGACAAGCTCTTAGCTGAGATTCTAATGCCTAAAAAATTACAAGCTAACTCTCCCAGATTGAATACTATTAGCTATATCCTGACATTTGCAACCAGAGTGTGTTGCAATAAACCTTCATTAGCATGCAGCCTGGTAGACTTCACTCAAAAAGCCCGTGCAAGTAAAAGCGGAGAGACTTCTCATGCTGCATATCAATAACTGTAGAAGAGCCTGTGAGCACACGTCATCCTAGAGAGCAGATCAGAAAGGCATAATGATGTTGAGCCACATCTTTTAACCATGACTGACATAAATTCTTAGGAAAGTGTCACAGTTTCATGAACTTAAAATTGCCTGATGATTGGTGACTTAGTTTCATTTCTATTCTGTTCTATAAGGGGCCATGACTACGGCGACTTATAGAACAAAGGGATGCTTTGGCTTACAGTTCTTTGAGGGAGAATAGCCTATGATGGTGAAACATAGGTGCATGACAGGCAGATGAAGCAGAAGCTGAGAGCTCACAGTTGAAAAGGCAAACAGAAAACAGAGAGAGCTCTGGGGATGGTGTGGGACTTTTAAAACCTCATAGTTTGCACCAAATAACAGAAATTCTCAGCAATGTCATACTTTCTAAACCAACAAAATAACACAAATAAGTGCAAACACGGTATACTGGTGCCTGAGACTTTTGTACAGAGGGGTAGGGGATGAGTGGATGAAGTATCTCAATTAAACTGAAGCTGGTAATAGTTTTACACACATAAAAATAATATTAACACACATTTATAAGTTTTATGTGACAAAGTTAAAGGTATTAAAAAGAATGGAGAAGTTAAGGCCCGTCCTTTAGCTATGAAAGAGATCATGCAAAAAGGAAAAAAACGATCACATGATTACTTTTATGCTAAAAGGTAAACAACCTTCCAGATGAGAAAGTGATTTAAAGATCTCCTCATACATTTCTCTGTGAAGTTAGATGACTAGACAATTTGAATCCTTTATATTGCTGACCCACTTCCTACCCACTCTTTGAAAAAATAAAATCAGCTAGAAGTTCTTTATTAAAACTTCCTTAGAATCTTCAGGTCTTCACCAGAGAGACTCAGCTCGTTAAGAGAAGTTGTTTCACTGTCATATATGTTATTTTGACAAAAGAACAATCATTTCTTAAAGGGCCTTATACAATATATATTCTAAAATCACCATCGCCAATGTTTTATCCAGATAATAATGAGGATGATTTTCTGACTGGTCTCAAAATGAATGAACTCTTAAAATGCTTCAGATCGCAGGCAGTAAACTTTTCCAAGCTCTAAATCGATAGGCCAAGAAGCACTCAATGGCACTCAATGACTCAAGTCATTGTTAATATTTTACATACAAGTAAAATTAATATGTAGAATACCTGATAACAGCCACTACTTTTGTACAAAACTACCTTGCAGCCTAACAGTAGATACACACATACAAAGCTCTACTATGACACAGCTGATCATTTTGCTTAATAAGAGAAACACAATTTCCTAGTATTCTAGATCTGGGACATAAGATTATGTGTGATTTACTCAACTCATTATATCCTCTGAAATTTACACATACTGACAAGTAAGAAACACACGGCAAATAATTGATTCTGCTTTTCAGCCAACTCTCCGGTATCGCACAAATTAGTTACCTAACACTCGAGGTCTCACTTCAGACCTCTTCCACTGATGCTTAGTGATGATTGTATCTGAGATTTATTTTACCAACAAATATTTCATGAATGCCATTTGACTAAAATTATAATAAGGGCATACACATTCTGTTAAAAAAAATCTTGCAATGGTCTGTTCTCTACATAAAATTACAACCATGGTAGCATTTTACCTAGTTTACCAAGTCCTTCCTAGAAAATGTACATACAAAACTACATTGTCTATATTCATTAAAATATAAGCATTAAGGATAGAAAAGTAAAATAAGCAACTATAAAACAGGCTAAATTATCCAACTGGGTCAAATTTCCAAATAATTTATTTGTAAAGGATTTTAATGTGAAGGTTACTGCTGCTACTGCTCTTCCTCCTCTTCTTCTTTGTCATCTTGTACATGAACTATTTAGTCTGTCTTAAGTCTATTATCATGTTCTTAGATTGCTTATGGAACAATCTGCTCTTCTTTAAGATACAACTGCCAGGGAGGGGCAGAAAAAAAAAGGGGTGACAGGGGGAGAAAGGTATAACTGCCACACAGCTTTCTCCTGGGTTCCTGCTAATTAAGAAAACTACAAAGGCCAATTTATCATACTGCTTCTAGAGAACTCATAAAATCTTGAGCATACATAAATAATATGAATATACATATATATGTATATATACTTTATAACTAGTTGCTAGAAATTTCACCTGTGTCTTATAGATTTCATGTTTCCATCATATACATGTGTTCTCTAGAAGTTTTAAATCATACTTTACATAAATTTGACTCAAATCTTATTGAATCAAATATCTGTTGGAGAATTATTAACATGGCTATGTCTAGATGTCATAATACCACTAGGAATTTTTTCAATCAAACTCTATACCCCAGAATATTTTTTAGTGTGCATAGTCTCTGTTCAATGGTCCCTTTTCATATGGACTTGAAGTCATTTGTAAAAGATATTCCCAAGAGATAGACCATCTGTCTTCCAGAAATCACGCAATTCAATGAGACGTAAAATCTGTTGTCTGAATTGTGAAGTATGATATTAAAATACAATATCTTGTATTTATTTGACCTGAAGACTCAGTCCAATTAAATGGTTCCTTGATCAAACTCTACCCAATTGTCCTTTTCTCCCCCACCCCTACCCTCACCTTTCTCCTTTACTTCACTTTTCTATATTTGGATTTTCAGGAATGACTTTCCTATATGGTGCTTTTTAGTACCATATGGCAGCTCAGGAAAAAACCCTACTTCTTTGGAAAGAGACAATTTGACATGACAAATACTGTCTCAAGATCTTGCCTATATTTATTTCCCTTGAGTCAATTGTCACCAATGAATGTCTCTGTGGAATTCTATCTCTTTTCTTTTATATTTATATTTATTTTCCATACCTCCATAGCTCTTCGTGAAATATTTCCTGATACTACTTCAATATGATCATCCTTTTTATTGTGATTTTTGTATTTACTTTTTCTTATGTCTAAAATCTTAAAATTAAATATATTCTTACATAGTTAATACAGAGAGGAAATTTACTAGCTAAATCATTCAGTATGAAATGTTGAATTGATATAATGATATATAAATTTATACTCAATTCATGTTCAAGACAGTGTGAGAACTTCATTGCCTACACTCACACCTACAACTCACACCAGTGTTAGAAGCAGGAGAAGAGGAATATATATATTAAAGAAAAATATACATATTATTTGTTATGGTGGTAAGAAAGTGACTGGAGAGATTGTTCAGCAATCACAATTGCTTTCTGCATTATCAAAAGGGCCAGAGTTAAGATTCCAGTACCCAAAAACAGAACGAGTTTCTTTGTAATGATAGCTCCAAGAAATCTGAAATCCTCAGGAAAATATACACATGCCCATACATACACACATACTTAGTCACATATATACACATATGTGAACACATTTCCATAGACACATCTATACATAAAATATTTTTAAATGATTGCAAGGTAACTATCCACCCATTTGGAATGATTTTAATTGGTGTTAGGATGATCACAGCAGAAATAGAAATGTTTTCAAGTCTAAATACAACAGAAACATCTTAAATTAGGGAAGAGTATATTTTTTCCTACCTATTATGAGAATCATGTCTCTCAAAATATTGCCAAATAGAATGAATAGATAAAGGGAATGAGTCATATTCATATATATAAATCATATATCATATATTAAATATTGTATATGTGCATATATATGTCTATATATATAATACATATAAGTATATATATACTTATATATATATAATACATATAAGTGTATATATATATATATAATACATGGCATAAAAAGGAAATTGTAACCTAAGGAAAGAGTTAAACATGTATGCTTTAATGTGTGTGCTTGCCAAGAAGTGTGTTATCATAGAGAAATATTTGATTTAAGGACAAGAGTGTATGGTCTGGTCTACCAAACAAGAGGAGTCTTAGAAAGGACCCTGTGTTCAGATTGCTCCTTGGTTCCTTATGCATTCATAGATAAGAATGTGGCTTTCTACTTGTGTGAACTCTTTTGAATTGATAAATATATGGCCTACTTAAAAAAAATCTACAAGGACAAGATGAGAGTCAACTTCTTGCTTTTCTTTCTTTTGAGTGACAGTAATTTGTGTTAGCATTCCCTGTAATCTATTTCTATTAGTCTGTTATCTATCATCACAACAAAACACCCAAAACTAATAAATATATTAAGAAAACTTAGGCCATTTTTTTAAACCCCTAAAATCAGGGTCTGGCAGACCAGTTTTCTACTTCTTAGAGAAAATATACAAAGAATGTTATGTGGTAAGATGGACTAACCTTACTTTCCCATGAATATGTTTATGAGAACTACAATAATTGCTCTTTTTCTATTTTTTTTAATTTACATTCCAAATATTGCATCCCTTCCTGGTGCCCTCTCCAAGAATTCTTCACTCTATTCCCCACCTCTTTGCCTCTGAGAGGTTACTCCCCAAACCCAGTCTGCTCATCTCCCTCACCTACCCTCCCCCTCACAGTTTACCAGTCCCCATGCATTCCTTTTCCTGGGGCATCAGGTCTCTATGGGGTTAGGCACATCTTCTCCCACTGAAACACTAAGGTCAGACAATACAGGCCTCTGCTACAAATGTACTAGGGGGGACCAACCCTCATTGGTTGGTGGCTTAGTCTCTGGGAACACCCAGAGGTCCAGGTTAGTTGATACTGTTGGTCTTCCTATGGGGTTGCAATCCCCTTCAGTTTCTTCAATCTTCCCTTAACTCTTCCAAAGAGATCCTCCATCTCAGTACAATGATTAGCTATAAGTATCTGCATTGGACTCAATCACCTGCTGATAAGAGTTTCTCAGAGGACAGCCATGCTAGGATCCTGTCTGTAAGCACAAGGCATCGGTGATAAAGGCAGGGTTTGGTGACCATCCATGGGATAATTTAACAAGAAGGAAGGCCCAAGGGAGGGAAAGTGGATAACATTTGAAATGTAAATAAAGAAAATATCCAATAAAAACGAAAGAGGCTTTGTCACATGGTATACAGGGCAAGAGGGAAATGATGGTGTTCTACTCTCAATGCCTAGATACACATCCCTTCCTTATCTCACTGTAGATGGATGACTAAACTTTTTGCTTAGTTTCTTTCAGCTAGAGCTTCATCTTATCATGCTGCTTAGGTAGAACGAGTGGATCCCTTCCACTATAAAAGTTAGCTAACAAGAACTGATAGTAAGATGATTGGTATTAATAGAAGAGAAAGAAAACTAAACTCATTAACATGTGCAGCAGAGTCATGGGGCTCCAGGCAGCTGTGGCACATGCCTTTAATCCCAGCACTTGGGAGGCAGAGGCAGGTGGATTTCTGAGTTCAAGGCCAGCCTGGTCTAAAGAGTGAGTTCCAGGACAACTAGGGCTACACAGAGAAACCCTGTTTGGGAAAAAAAGAAATCATGGGGCAAAGAACCTAGGTTTACATAAGAAAATGAGCTGTGGAAAGGAATGAAATCATGGTTATGGATGGGTGGATAGTAAGAACCACTATGAAAGAGAAAAATACACAGAATGTGGGCTCTTAGGACTATGTTGGTAGGGTTTCTTAATATTCTCTTAGTCTTGCCTTCAGAACAGTTGAAAAGAAATATGCTGAACATGATGATATTTCCTGCATGTCAGAAGAAACCAAGGGTAGAGGACTGAATCCACTGTAGACTAGAGAGTTCTTGACTAAAACAAATCCAAATAAATATAAGAAAATTAAAGAAAGACAATACATAAAATAAAAAATATCTAAGTAGAGAACCCTGGGCATGAATAATTAGTACTAGTGTTTAAGGTGTAAAGCCATGCCCAGCAGATAGCCTAAAGCTCAGACTCAGCTACATGTCTTGAATGTGGGTGAAAAATAGAGAGACTGAGCCAACATATTCAGTGTTGTACGTGAGTAAGAGCAGGGAAGAGGTCCAGCGATCTCCAAATCCATGTTTAGTGCTGTGAACTCACAATTTAACTAAACAATTGTAGAACTGGGGAAGGAAGCAGAGAGGTTCAATGTTAGGCACCCTTAGTCAAGACATAGAAACGTGATGCATACTGTCTCAGTTCTGATTCTGCAAGGGGTTCTGGAGAATTTTTTATTGTTTCCTATTTTTTTCCAGACTGATTCCTTCCACTCTACAGTACAATCTCATTACCACACATTAATTGTCTTCATTTGGGAAGGTGATCTTAGCACCTACTTGCTATGGGACCGTTTCTTGCTTTATGAATGGGCAGATTGTTCCTAAAATCCACTGCAGCTTTAGTTCAAT
This sequence comes from Montemys delectorum, assembly GCA_019843815.1. NCBI lineage: Eukaryota > Metazoa > Chordata > Mammalia > Rodentia > Muridae > Montemys > Montemys delectorum. The sequence goes on along the minus strand of JADRCD010233203.1, from coordinate 5,607 downwards.
GACCAGATAGATCCCAGGCTTTTATCTTTGGTTTTAGTTGCCTTGTGGACCTAAGTGAAGAGTCAATGGTTTTTAGCAAAAAAAGCAGATTCTACGTGTCTGTTGTAGGGTTTTCTGTTTCCTCATTTCTGGCTTTTGATGGAATTGTCAAAGAATGATGTTAAGACAATTAACTTCCTTTTAGAGGAAGCTTTATTTTCTGTCAGAAATAGTCCACGCTTGTGCTTGAGAGTGGAGGAGTCAGAGAAGGTTTGACAATGAAGCCATTTCTAATGGGCCTTCAAATGGGAAGGCCACACTTTGCGATATTATCTTGCATATCACTTGCCATCTCAGTAAGTATTGATGACAGTTTAACCTGCACAGGCACCAAGAGTGATTCAGTTGTATGGAGTACTAAGTTTGCTTTATTTTTCTCCCACATTTAACTATAACCTTTCTCCTAGAATTCAGCTCTCACAAGTAAAGAAGCCTCATGCACTCAGTTCTCCTTAGAACGTTTTGCTCCATTCTTTCTGCAGCATTGATTTGGACTTTTTCTGTTTCAATTTCAGTTATGTCAGGCTATGACAATTCAAGCTGCAGATATTGTTTCCCAGGCAACAGTTCACTAAAGTAGTTTGAAAGTTTAAGATAATATATTTCACATAGTCTTAAATATGACATATTCTAATGCTTGATATTTTAGCTGTAGCTGGATTGTTTCAAATTGAAAGATTTTCTTTCAGGCTGAGATTATCTATGATAGCTTTGGGTTGCTAATTACACCCGGATTAGTTTCACATGTTCACTAAATTGTACTTTCTCACACAAAAGCTGCCATTTGTTATTGTATTCAACTTTTTGTGAAGGCTATTATTCTGTTTTATTGTGATAATACAGTATTAATAATTAATTTGTGATTTTTTCAGGTCATATTTCCTAATATTTTAGTAATGGGAAAGATGGCACCTTAATGCGTTCCTTTTTTTTTTTTACTTCCTTTTTCATGTGTGTATGTGTGTGTGTGTGTGTGTGTGTGTGTGTTCACATATATTTGGGCACATACTTCTGTGTAGTACTGTCTGCAAGTGTGTCCACATATATGTGTGATACACAAGGTTAAAGCTTTCTAGACTGCTATTTATCATGTTAATTAAAGAAGAGTTCATTAAAACCAGAATTTTTAAATACAGCCAATCTCTAGCCAGCTACCATTTAGGAATCTGTTTCTGCTTCCAAGACTAGATTTAGAGCTAGACTGCCATCCCCATCAACATTGTATTTATGTGGCTTTTGTGTGTTTGAACTTTGGTCCATTGACTTTAACCACCAAGCAATGTACTAAGACATGAATTTTAATGATATACTACTACATCACCGTCAATTTCACATTGACTGTGCAAGATAGCATGATTGCTCAGAAGTATAATCCTAGTACTTAGGAGGCTGAGGCAAAAGAATCATGGGTACAAAGCTAGTCTATCCTAGTGAGAAAGTGTTTGAAAAAATAATTTTAATGTACATATATACATGTATATATATACATATATATATATACATATATATACATGTATATTGCAGAAACTGTTCTTGAAGTCAGGGTTACTTCTTCTGAATCATTTCTCTTGTCAGTAAAAAATTTTAGAATGGAAGTCCAAGGACAATTTTATTGGCATGGAAGAGAAAAACAACAAGGAATGCTAGTTGTAACTCCTGGTAGCTTCTTGGATTAGGTAGGTAGAAAAGAGATAAAGAAGTGTCTTCTGTGCTTGACTTGATCAGACAGGGTAATTAGAGAAAGTAGCTGAGAAGAGATTCAGAGAATGAGTGTGCAAAGAACCTGAATGTCTGGGAAACTATGCCCAAGCCAGACTTTGGTGAATACCTGAAAGAAAATGTGATGGAACAAGGAAAAGTGAAGGCTGACATTCAGAAAATCCTGCATATCCAAGGCTCTACAGTGGTATTTGATATATGCCCTACAAGCAGCTGCCTAAGGGTGGGGCTTTTTAATTTAATTTTTTTTACAGTCCAGATTTTATCCTGCTCCTGTCCACCTTCTGACTGTTCCTCATCCCATACATCCTCCCAAACCCCAATCTCCATGAGGATGTCCCCACCCCTCATCCCCCAAACCCAGCCCACCAGACCTCTAAACTCCCTGGGGCCTCCTGTCTCTTGAGGGTTAGGTGCATCTTCTCTAACTGAACTCAGACCCAGCAGTCCTCTGCTGTATATGTGTTAGGGGACCTCATATCAGTTTGTATATGTTTCCTGGCTGTTGGTCCAGTATCTGAGAGATGTCAGGGGTCTGGGTTAATTGAGACTGCTGGTCCTCCTACAGGGTCACCCTCCTCCTCAGCTTCTCCCAGCTTTTCCCTAATTCAACCACAGGGGTTAGCAGCTTCTGTCCATTTGTTGGGTGTAAATATCTGCAACTAACTCTTTCAGCTTCTTGTTGGGTCTTTAAAGGGCAGTCATGATAGGTCCCTTTATTTGAGCACTCCATAACCTCATGATAGTGTCAGGCCTTGGGGCCTCCCCTTGAGCTGGATCCCACTTTGGGTCTGTTACTGGACTTCCTTTTCCTCAGGCTCTCTCCATTTTCCCCTACATTTCTCTCAGACAGGAACAATTTTGGGTCAGAGTTTTGACTGTGGAGTGGCACCCCATCCCTCACTTGATGCTCACTCTGCTGGAGGGTAGGGCTTCTAAGAAAGGAAAAGCACGTTATTTCAATCAGTAGATTATTAGTCCTGTCTTTTCCTTGGTATGTCTTCCTGTGACTCTGGTTTCCTCTGCAGTGGACTTGACAGACTTCTCTTAGAAGGAAACTATAGTATGTTTCAGGTCCACCCAGGTCCACAAAGAAAACTTAAGATTCTATACGATGTTGACCTCGAGGAAGTGCCTTTGCCTTAAGTGGCTTCAACAACTCCAGATGCCTCCATATTTTCATACAATAATTTAAATCTAAACAGTTGCAAAGCTGCAAAGCTTTGCCTTTCTGGTGTTACTAGGAAAACAAGGGTGGGATCCAACATTTCAATGGTCCCTAAGCTATAGTAACATCACCTACTTGACCATTGTCTGACCCTGAAATAATCATTCACTACGATTATTTTCTAAGGGGTCTGGGGAAGCTAAGAGCATTCAATCTACCTGTTTCAGGAGATAATGTCCTCATATAAGCCATTTCTATTCCCGCCAGAGTCCTCCATGACTTTCCAAAAAGAAAAATGAATCTTTTGAAATTTTGGTCACATAACAGTGTTTGATTTTCATGTGTCAGATGATTCAATCTCCTGCTTTCACATAACAATTAACCAGCCACCTCCAGGGTATGCATATCTTAAGAAAATAATATGTCAATCTAGTTCAGCCTATGTGACTGCAGGAAACCTACCCCTAAGTTATAATCAAGAACATGCCACATGCCAGAGAATGATAGGAAAACAAACACATGGTGTGTATCAATTGTAGCCCACTTAGCTATTGCAAGTTAGATTAATATCAGTAATAATCACCTAAATATCAAAATATCTTTTAAAAATAGAAATTAGAAAAGATGTTCTAGCCCTCATCAAAAAACTACTATAATAACTATTCAGGAAAAACATATTTGGATTTAAGGGAATAATGATATTTTCTTATCTTTATTAATAAAAAAGAAACTGAAAATAAAATATTTTATGTAAAATTTAAAAAGTTAAAATTGTCCAAATATGATGGCTTATCTCTTTATTCCTACTGTCAAGAAAACAGAGGGCAGTAGATTTCTTTGGGTTCAAGTCCATCCCATGGCTATGGGGACAGAATCTGTCTCAAAAAAAATAAATTAAAAATTAAAGTTAATCAGCTTTGTTATTGAATGGAACTTATGCTCCATCATTTCTTGCATTATTCACTTACTCCCCATTCATGGAGTTGTGTAGGGAGACTTAGGTGGTACCATCTTGCAGGAGAACCTATGTCACTGGAGGACTAAAAGGCTTAGCCCACTGCCCATTTATTCTTTCTACTTCCTACTTTCAGTTAAGAAAGTGAGCTCTCAGCTGCCTACTCCCACAGTTGTGCCTGCTGTTTGCTATTCTGATAACTTTTCACAATGGACTCCTATCTCCCTGGAACTGTATGCACAAATAATCTTCTACAAGTTGACTTGGTCATGATGTTTCATCACAGCAAGAAAAAGTAGTTAACACAAATATTAATCATTTGCTAATATCTTTTATATGCTTCCCAATACAAAGAACTACAGAAGAATGGCACATGCTATATGAACAGAAATGTTAATTATTTCCCAAAGACTATGTGTAAAAATTCTTGGTTGTTGGTCATAACACTATTTAGAAGTTGTCCCATATACTGGTGGAACTTAGTGGAAAGAAGTTGTATGACTGGAGACATGCTCCTTTAAATGAATGTTGAAATGGCAGCTTCTCTCTTCTTTTCTCTTTCATTTCTGATTTCCCCTCTTTCTTTTCTCCCTTTCCTTTGTTTTATCTTCCTTTTCTATTCTCCTCTATCTTTCTTGACTATATGTAGTTAAATAACCACCATTGCCATGCATTTCCAACTACCAGCCTGAAGCAGTGGAACTAAATGACCAAGAACTTTTTGTAATAAGGTTAAAATTTAATCATTCTTCCCTATAAAAGATTTGTACTATATATTTTGTTGCAGTGACTACTGACAGAGCAAGAGTTGGAATTTGCCCTTTCCTCAGTAAAAATATCTACCAGAGGATATCTAATGTCATCTACTAATACAACTATTCATGAAACCAATGCAATGTGGGAGATAATATAATAAAAGAAGAAAAGGAAATCTATGTATGCTAGGAGTTTATTTATTACTTTCCAATAATACTCACTAGTCACAATAGGAAGATTAATATATAGAGGCTCAGGGAATATGTATTTACCAAGGCTCATCTTTAATTCTCCTACTATCATATTTTTAATACTACCATAGTTGAAATATATAATATAAATGACATTGAAAGCAATCAAAATGAATTTCATACTTTTTCTAATTAATATAGTATAGTTTTAGTTTTATGAATCCTTTGATTTTTATGGAAATATATTTGTTACAAAGTCAACTAAGCTTTAAAATGTCCAGATGACTCTACAGTGAAGTGAGGAATTTACAATGACAAAACCATTCCATGGTGCCAAACTTCTCTGTGTAGTCTTTCTACTGACTTGCCTGGATGATTTGTAGACTTTATATAACAGCACTGTGACTAAACTTTGGGGGAGACACATCAATGTATAATGTGGACATATTTTTAATGTGAAAACTACTTATCTAGGTAATAATATCAGAAAAATAGATACTTTCTCAAAGGTTAGAGGGGAAAAAAGTAATAAAATCCTAGTGTTAAGGAATGAAACCAGAATATACCTGTCTTACTTAGGATTAATATTGATGTCATGAAATGCCATGGCCAAAGCAACTTGAGAAGGAAAGGGTTTATTTGGCTTACAAATCCACATCAGTGTTCATCTCTGAAGGAAGTCTGGTAAGCAACTTAAGCAAGGTAGGGACCTGGAGGTAGGAGCTGATGTAGAGTTGATTAAGGGGCACAGCTTCCTGGCTTGTTTTACATGGCTTGCT